>BQNB010044148.1:23757-45063 GCA_026074375.1 Tanacetum coccineum
AAAGTCTAAAGCGCATAGGAAACTGAACATAAATCCCCATCAGGAAATAACATTCAAACACAGGTTACTATTTGACTATGCATATTGACAAAACCCTTGAGACTGCGAAACTACCATCCCTCCTGATAAAAGATTATAAGATGTCTCCTATATGCCAAATTGGTCGCTGATTAACATCATCAAGATGTGGAAGATTATAAGGCATACATTGGATGTATGAGTCATCATCATCTTCAATGGCATTTTTCCCATGTCATACGTATCTCTTGGATAATTCATATTAACATGCAACCATCCAACATCTTTTACATCATCTATGTAGAAAACTTGTTTCGCTTGAGATGATACTATGAAAGGATCATCTTTCAATTGTATACCAGTATGTACTAACGGCCTAGAAAAGTTTATAAGTGGAAACCCATATTTATCTTTCTTTAGCCCCCTTGAAGGTCGAATATCAACCCAATCACAACGGAAAAGAACGACTTTATATCCAAAAACATATTCTAGCTCAATAATGCTCGTAAGCTTTCCATAGTAATTTCCTCCTTCAACTTCCACCATGACTCCTGAATTTTAAGTCTTCTTAAACTCTTCATGACTCTTTGTAAGGAATCTAAGACCATTCATGATGAAACCATTGCATTGCTTTGCAACATTGCTAGGGCCAATAGCAAGGGATAACACTTCTTTATCAAAATTGTTCTTTTCTAGGAACGGAACCTACCATTATTTAATTCCACTGTTAGATTAAGCACCTAATGATTAATAATATCTTATAAGAACTAAATAGTTTTATAACCTGTAGTTGAAGCCATCCTGAAAACTCCTCAACAACCAACTTCTCTATTGTCTTTAAGTCTACTGGTCCCTTCTTAAGAGCTTGTAATTCACTCAAAAAATAGCTACAGGAAATATATTATAATCTTAGACTCTATAACATATCATTTTATGGTATGCTCAATATCTTTAAAAAAGGATACTTACTCGCGAAATGGTTGAATTTTACTATGGTTAAGTAACACATAACAATGTACTTGAGCTAGTGACGTGTAATCAAGTTCAAGAATGTCAACCTTTCCTAATTTACGCCGCTCGGAATTAAGCATGCACATCTCCTTTCCATGAATAGTTTCGTCATTCCTAGGAGGGCGATTAAATGGTGTCTCTACACCTTCAAAGTATCTTGAACAAAAAGTAAGACACTCATCCTTAACATAACCTTCTGCCATTGAGCCCTTGGGTTGAGCCTTATTGTGAACATATGATTTCAATCGCATCAAGTACTATTCAATCGAATACATCTATCTATAATGTACAGGTCCACCAAGCTTGGCCTCTGATATCAAGTGAATAGTCAAGTGAACCATGATTGTGAAGAAACTAGGAGGAAATAACTGCTCCAACTCGCACAAAGTCCGCACCACTTGATACTCCATTTTGTCTAATTCGCTAGGATCAAGAACTTTAGCACATAATCCTTTAAAAAAGGAACATAAGTCACTCACTACTTTGACTACTCGAGTTTATGCTCGTGAATGCATGGAAGCCTTTAGAACAATAACCAAAATGCCTTGCATCATAATATGGGCATCATGACTCTTGAGGTTGTAGAGCTTTCGATCCTTCAAGCTTACACCCCTTGAAATATTTAAAGAATAACCATCAGGAACTTTCAGATCTTTTAGGACTTGTAAAAAGTTGGACTTTTCTACGAAAAGTTTATTACGCGTTTTTTTTTTAAAAACCCCACATAGCTAAATAATGTACAACGGACAGCCATTTTCACTAAAACGTTTTTGCTCATTTACTGTTTAGTTACTAAACATCCAAACGCTAACTAAAAAACTAAGTAACTATTAAAGCTGATTGCATCAAAAATCCTTTCATCAATAATCGCTCAAACGAGTGATTTCATAATTCGTTAACGATTAACTAACATATAACCTGGATTCATACTCAAACAACTAGCAAATACTCCTACGATAGCAGACAACAATTCAATAACATATAATGGTATGATTCGGTTTATAAAAGCTGTTAAATGTTGATCGAAGAGCATTCGACCATGGACCTTGGATTTCAAAATGATCAGGTAGGTCTTTCTAAAGATCTAATCTACAGTGTGTGACATTGTTAAAGTGTTGGATCAAGGGTGGAGTCACGACACTATCTTTTGTTCTCGTTTGGAAGTCTTGAAACAATTACACGATGTTCAATCTTCTAACAACCGTGATATCATGCAAAAGGCGAAAATTCGCTGGGCAATCGAGGGGGACGAGAACTCCAAATACTTCATGCTATCATTTAACAGAAAAGCGCAATCTTTTAGTTAAAGTTTATGGTAGCTGGTGATTGGATTGTCGACCGGATATTGTTAAACAAGAGTTTAGAAGGCATATTTACGACAGATTCCAAAGACCCGGGTTCTAGACGAGGTAGTCTTAACTTTCCTTTTCCTAATCGCTCAATAATGATCAGATTTAGTATTGGAATCTCGATTCTCAAATAAAGTTATTCGCCTGCCGTTGTCGGGGTTGTGGAGTTGATAAATCCCCTGGGCCGGACGGTTTTACTTTCGAATTTTTTCGTAAGTATTGGACCGTTGTTGGGCCTGACTTTTGCATAGCTGTGAAATGGTTTTTTGATCATGGAGATTTTGCTATTGGATGCAACTCTTCGTTGTGGCCTCATCTCTAATGTTCTTGTCGAAGTTGTTATGATACCGTACATCAGTTTAATGGAAGCCTTTACAAGTGTTACTAAGATCCTAGCTTCTCGGCTTTCCTTTGTTATTTCGGATCTCATCTCAGATGTTCAGACTGCATTCCTTCCTAATAGACAGATTCTCGATGGTCCTTTTATTATCAATGAAATCTTAGCTCGGTGCAAACTTAAAAAGCAACAAGCCATGATTTTTAAAGTCGATTTCGCAAGGCTTATTGATTCGTTAGTTGGATTTTCTTGATGATGTATCCTCATATCTTTTGGATTCGGTCCTAAATGGCGTTTATGGATTCGTGGAAGTCTGTCTTTAGGGAAGGCCCTTTTCTAATTAGTTAACGGGAGTGCGACTACTGTATTCCATTATACCGAGGCTTGAAACAGGGGGACCCCTTAGCTCCCTTTTTGTTTTTACTCATTATGGAGTCTCTTCACTTATCATTTTCCCGGGCAGTTGAAGCGGGAATTTTCAAAGGATACAAGATTGACCCTTCTACTACGTTGTCATTTTTCTACGCCGACGACGCGGTATTTATTGGTGAGTGGTCTCATTCTAACTTAAAGGGTGTCATGAATATTCTTCGATGCTTCTCCTTACTTTCTGGTATGTTAATAAATATTCAGAAGAGTCATCTTCTAGGTGTCGGTATCCCAGATAATTGTGTGGCTGAAGCTGCTAAGTCTACTGGTTGTTTAATAATGAATGCTCATTTTAAATTACTTTGGGTTTTTTAGTAGGAGATTATATGTCTTCTGAAAGGCTTGGGACGAGACGATTAATAAGATGAAGAAAGAGGTTATATAGGTGGAATAAGTTTAATACCTTATCGGTCGGGGGTCGTCTTACCTTCTTAAAATCGGTTTCTGGCTCCAATACTATCTTACAACATGTCGATGTCAAGGTTCCAAATATGTTCTTAATTATATAGTGAGGGGTCTGCGTAGGGAATTTTATTAATGGCTTTCAAGAGGTGATAGAAAGATTGCTTGGACAAATGGGTCTAAGGTGCTTGCGTTAAGAAATTCGGAGGTTGGGAGTTTTAGTTTCTTCGCCTCTCAAACCGGGCTCTTCTTTTCAGTTGGTTATGGCGCTACCTTCTCTGATAACTCCTTATGGTCCCGAATTATATCAGCTTTACATGGCTTGAATGGTCATGTTCTTTCTGCTGCTTTCAATTCGACATGGAGTTCCATCATAACAGAAGTTAACTCCCTTAAAGTCAAAGGTGTCGATCTCATTTCTCATTGTAAGATTCGTGTGGGAAAAGGTACAGGTACAGCTTTTGGAAGTTCTTGGATCCACATGGCGATAATATTCTCAAGCTTTCTTTTTCCTGTTTGTTTGTCTGAAGAGAATAAAGACTTTTCGGTTCTGATAAGATGAATTCGTCTATCTCATCTTCTTTCTCGTCGTCATGTCAAGGAGGTGTAGAGTCACAACAACTTGATCAGCTTTCGTTATGAATTGATACGGTTATTTTTCTATATGGATGACAGTGGTTTGGGGACTTAAATAGGCGAATTGGTGTTTTCAATCAAGATGTTTCGATCTATGTAGATGAGGCTTTTCTCCTAAAATATGGAAATTTCCTACTCGATGGGATTAAAAGTATTCCGATTACGGTAAACGTTTTTGTTGGAAACTTTATCTCGATCGGTTACCTACTCTAGATCGATTTGTCTCGTTGGATTGTTCTTGCTTCCAGTCTTTGCTTGTCCCCTTTGTGATCTCGTGCTCGAGGATTTCGTCCCCATTTTATTCTTCGGTTGCTCTGTGCGAAAGATATTAAGAAGTTTAATTTGTAGATGGTGAATTTTGGATGTTCATCTCTTTGAGTCGTACGAAGATTGTCTCTATTGGTTCAAACATCTATCCGTTTTTAATGTTTAAGTCGATAGAGGTGTGGAAGGCGTGTTTTACGTTTCTTGTGGAGCCTTGAACTTCTGGATACCTATTCCTTTTTTGCGCTCTCCTATTCCCGAAAGGATGCTATTTTTATACAATATTGTTTTATCGCTCTTTTTATTGGTGTGTTTGCTAGATGTAATATTAATCATGACGGAGATGATCGGAACAGAACCACGGCAGCGTTGATCGGAAAACTAATAAACCACGGCGGCTTTAATCGAAACAGTAACGAACCACGGCGGTGATGATCGGAACAGTAATGAACCACGGCGGCGTTTATCGGAACATTAATGAACCACGACGGTGATGATCGGAACAGTTTTGAAACACGGCGGAGTCGATTATAACTACGGCGATTACATGATCGGAAAGTTATGTTATTTCAAAGTAAAGTGTGATAACTACGATTATGTTATTTTGACACCAAAGTAGTTATAGGCGATTACATAATCGGCGTTTGAGTTTAGTGTGTGAAAGTTAAAGTGTGATAAATAAACAGCTATGAGTTATTTCTATTTTTTTATGAGTACCTATTAATTATATCAAAAATGAGTACCTATTTAGTGTGTGAAAGTTAAAGTAGTTATAGGCGTTTGAGTTATTTTTTTTTATAAGTAAACAGCTACGATTATGCTATTTCCTGATAGTCGATTATACCAAAACAGCTATGAGTACTTATTAATTATATCAAAAATAATAAGGTACAATATTCTTTTTTTGGAACGGCAATTGTGGCTACATGGCCTCTAGCCCAGAAGGCGTAGCGAGCCCACACAACCAGGTTGGGTCCAGCCCAGAAGGCAATGACACCCTTCCCTTTACGCACGCGAGAGGAAACCCCTATCGCCCTAGACAAGACTCGAACTTGAGACCTTGCCTAGGAGGGTAAAACCTCCCCCCAAAGCTCTTTAGGAGACCTCAGGTGGCCAACTGAGCTAAGCTCAGTTTAATAAGGTACAATATTCTGTATTTTTTTTATATCTTTTGTTTTCACATTTACAAACGTGGCATTTTTATTTCTACAATTAAAAGTGTAGCAATTTTTGTTATTTATTTTTCTACACTAATAAGTGTGGTCTTATAAAAATTTATTTTACTTCATTTATAAATGTAGCATTTTTGTAATTGTCTACACTTATATGTGTGGATTTTTTTTTAAACATTTATGACACATTTAAATGTGGCAAAATTATAATTCATACAAAAAAAAAGTCCACGGTTATTTATACCGTGGAGAAATAACCGTGGAGAATTCCACTTTTTGTTGTAGTGCACCCACCTGCTCCTTTGCTTATCCCACACGAATGCATTAGCCATTGTCAGATTGGTGGGTACGATGTATTCCCTGGAACAGGAGTTTTTATCAATGCATGGGCAATAGCAAGGGAACGAGACACATGGGGTTTGAATCCGACGGAGTTCTATCCTGAGAGGTTTGAAACTTTTGAGGTTGATTATGTAGCAAAACATTTTGAGATGGTTCCATTTGGAGGGGGGCGAAGAACATGCCCAGGATATAACTCAGCTTTAGGGACTATAGAGTTGACATTGGCAAACCTTCTTTACTGGTTCGATTGGGAAGTCCCAGATGGGGTAAAGAATGAAAATCTGAACATGGAAGAGAATGGTTCACTTGTTGTTCGTAAGAAAACACCCCTTTGTCTTGTGTCCGTAAAGAAAAATTGGCAAGACTTAGAATAATTCTTTTCTACCCGATATATTAGAACAAGAAAATAAAGAATTGTATGTTCAATTCCTGGTAAACCTTTGCGATATGCCCAGCCTAATACATTTATGTATGATCTAGCCTCCTCGTAATGTAACGCCGATTTGATTTCACAACAGACCTTGGCCTGGCGCTTCTTACTATTTGAAATAATGTAGCACAGTTTTCCGCTAATGGTATCTTAATTAGATTGACTATCCAAAGTTTGAGAAAAATACGAGTTTTGCCTAAACTTGTATATCTGATATGACCTATGGAGCGTTAGTCGTGGTTTATGTTTAACGCATCCAAAACTCTAATTTTGTTCGTTTCTCTTCGTTGTCATAATCATCAACATTAATTCTTTTTCACTTCAGGGAATACAGTTTGATCATTGATGTAATTGGTGTAATTGTTTAATTAATAATTGTTGAGAAAATAAAAGATCGTCAGATTGCTTGTTCCCACCACACCAACTGCAAATGTTAGATTAATAATTGTTGCTTCACGATTAAATTAATTGTTGATGCCACTCATCGTGCTATCAATTGTGTTTCTTTTATTGCTTGTATCCAACTCTTGATAACTTATGTACACGAAATGTTTTGATAGATCCACGGATAATAGAAGTAAAAAGACTTTCCTACCCTCCATTCAACATTACATTAGAATTTATTCTTTTTGCATCTTCCTCAAAAGTCAAAATTGTTTAACAACATAATCACTTCCAAACTGCACATTTCACCCTCCCCTTTCTTCAATGGAAGAATTGCATATGTATATCTCCAAAAACTAAAAATTACATATATATCCAACATAAATTTACAATTACATATATATCCTTCCTAAACATTAAAATTGTCATATATATCTAAATAATTAGTTTATATATATATATATATATATATATATATATATATATATATATAGGGATGGGATCATGAGAAAACCTTAATTTTGGAGAAAACCCATAAAAAAAAACCTAGATAAATACCAAACAAATCCCTATAATACACCAAACAGATGCCTAATTTTTTTTCAGGCTAAAAATTGTTTTTTCAGGCAATATGCGCTCGATCTTACACCGTTACTTAGCATTAAATCTAACACTATTTTAATGCAATGAATATTAAGCACTCAAAATGCACTAAATATAGTGCAACATTATTCATTGCACTAAACACTATTCATCTTATTTAAACTTACAAAAAGTTATAAAACCTTTTATATTTAGCATACAAATGAGAATAAAAATTATATTGATATATATATAGTGAAGTGTTATATTGAGAACCCATTTTAGGTGCAGAACTTTACAGAACTATTCTAGACCAATCATAATTTAATAAATTATTTTCCATTTATTTAATTCAGTTTATTATCTAAGGATATTTTGGGTATTTTAGATAAATACATTTTTTTGTCAAATTTGAAACTTCCTATAATAAATGACACGATATATTTTGTATTGATTGCATATCCAGATTTAAATTAACACTTTTAAAACTACTTAAAATAAATGATACCGTTTATTCTTTTATTATTAATGATATTGAATGTATTTTCAGATTTATTTTGTATTGATTGTACTCCCTAAAATAAATGATGCGATTTATTCTCTGATAATAAATACAATTTATTCTTTGATAATAAATAACACGATTTACATACATGTTTTATAATTGTGGTTTCAATTAAAGGGTGTTTTTTAAGAAACATGTATGTTACTTTAATTGAGATACATGTATGTTTTTTTATGAAACATGTATGTTTTATCAAAAAACATTATTTTGGAACATATTTGTTCTTTTTAATTATGAAACATGAATGGTTTATAATGAGAGAAACATATATGTTGTATTTGTAAAACATGTATGTTTTTTTTATTTGGAACATATTTGTTCTTTTTTGGTATAAATCTCTCATATATTTTTTATAAATCTCCTTAAAATAAATGATATGATTGATTTTGTATTGATTGTATATCCATATATTGATTAACACTTTTGAAACTCCCTAAAATAAATGATACCGTTTATTCTTTCATAATTAATGATATTGATTGTATTCTCATATTTATTTTGTATTGATTGTACTTCCTAAAATAAATGATGCGATTTATTCTCTCATAATAAATTATACAATATTAATTGGGAAACAGTTACGCTTACACTTTTTAATTATGTTTAATACCAATTATACCCTTATCTATACATTTCCAGCCAAATTTTTATTTCAATTATTTACAAAAATGTCATCATGCATTAGTGACCATTGATTAAATGATCCAAGGGTCTAGATTGCTTTAAAATAGTTCTGTAAAGTTCTGCACATAAAATGAGTTTTCAATATACGCCGACTATATATATATATATTCTTTATATATATATAATATATATTTATATATATTTATTATATATATATATATATATATATATATATATATATAATCTTTTTATTAATATCATCAAAATGAGCTAAATATTGATATATGTTATTTAGATTATTTTTTGATTTATTTCAAAACAATGTATTATAAGTTTATTAAATTGAATTTATTGCAGATATTTGGTGCATACATTGAAGTAACTTTGATTTAGTGCAAACATATTCCAAAATGATTCTATACTTACACAATTTTAGTGTAAAACTTTAGCGCTCACACTGATGATGCTCTAAGTTCTAGTTATATGTGATGAGAATAAATAATCACAATAGCATAACTATAACTCTTTGTCGCTATAAAACCATGTTGCTAAGCACGGATGCTCGTCTATTTTATTTGAATAATGTGAGTTACTCTCTTGAAAACAATAATGAAGTAAACACGCTGTATTCTGCAGCATGTATCACATTTGGTTTATTAAAACTACACACGATAATCTTGTGCTACTGAAAACAAGTCTTAATACAAGTAGATCACATAGGATTTCAGCAATAAGCGTGTATCTTGTCGATTATTAAATAAATATGCTTTGTATCATGGCAACCAAACTTGATTTCGTGCTTACTTTAATCTTGTATTTATGGTCTTTATAATAAAGTGCATATATGGTAATGTTTGGCAAAAGTAACTGTTGATGTAGATGGAGATGGAAATGAAGATTATGAAAAGATATTATTATTATAAGATACATGAAGTAGCATTTGATTTTAAGACATTATAGAAGATTGTTTTTTTTATAGTCTCAAATAAGTTCATTTGCAAACGAAGCTTATATTTTAAATAGCTTAGTTTTTCTAAAAAATAATCATAATCTCCTTATAATCTCTGGTGCCAGATATACCCTTAACTTCCAAGCTAGAGCAGATCTCACGAGATTTTCGACAACTACATCGTTAGAAAAGGAAACCTGTGTCGCGTAGGCCGAGTATTGTAAAGTCAAATGATTATGGATTACTATTAGTGCTGTCGACAAAATTGTTTGTTCACTGATTAGCAAAATCAGAGGGCCATGTTAGTAAAACCAGGTTAAACTGTGGTTAGGTACGTCGACATGAAGTGTTGGAAAATTTATTACACTTGAGCGGTTCAAGTTAATTTAAAATGTGTTTGAATATACGGTGTACGCTATTATTTAGTGGAAGCAGCTTGACTTAAAATATAGGTTTTGTGGGATTCAGGTAATTTGAGGGGGGGAGTGTTTTTTAGAAGTTTACTCTTCAATGAGTAAATGACCTCATCAGGCTGATGAGTTCAGTGAGTAATACTCTTTCATCAGGGAGTAGTCTCTTTAGATGGTTCATCTTTTCTGTAACAATCCGTAATTTCATATCATTTTACGTCAATAAACTCTCAACTATTTATTTTAAATTTTTACGCGTCTGTGGAAACTAGAAGGGGGGGGGTTGAATAGTTTTTACCGTTTTAAAATAAAACATAGATTGTCAACTTATGTGAACTCAAAAGATATACACAAGTGTATATGATAACGATGCAATAAGTAAATAAGTAATCTACGAAGTATGAACAAGTAAAGATAAGAAAGATCAAACCGATGACACAATGATTTATAGTGGTTCGGCTACGAAGCTCCTCTTCGCCCTACTCCACTCCCCAAGTACCCAACTTGAGAGTTATCTTTACTATGTCAACAAGCTCCCTTTAGGTGAAGAAAACCGTACACGTCGCTTACACTTTTCCGGTACAAAGCTAAATACCGAGTTCTACTTAGAGATAGAACCAATCTAACATACTGTGTATTTTATGGCCTAAATACTAACCTATCATACACATATGATATACAAAACACACAACACAAGATATACAAGATGAATGATTATCACAATCGTGATAACACAACTAAACTATTAACACTTGAAGCCTGACGTCTTCGCAAGTGTTCTTCACTAAAGAGTGGAATGAGTTGATCACTTGTAATGGATTATGTAACAAGTATAATGATCAAAGAATATGAAAAAGATAAAAGATATGTGTAAAAATATTTGTCAAGAGTTGTCTTCAAATGAAGACTTAAGATTGCTATTTATAGGCAACACTTTGAAATTTAAATGTTGGCCCAGACAGCTGTACGCTGCGACCCACGAATCTACCGTAGATGGATTCGTCCCGTGTATTTGGTAGATCCGTTGGGGGAGCTGGGACAACCTTTGTCATTTTTTGATTAACCCCAAATCTATAGAAAATATTGTTTTGTACTTAATAAAACTAGTTTATTATATTCTTCTAGAACAAAATATTTCTTATCACCAATAAAGAAAGATCTTCTAGATTTGGGAAGACTTAGAAAGATTTGGAAAGATTGTTTCCACTTATGGTTAATCTTATTTTGTCTTACATGATTAATATAACTAGCTTATAATTAATCATGTGTTAACTTAAATCATTTGATTAAAAAATGTTTATGCAAATGATAATTTTATTCTTTGATCATTAACTATGTTTAATAATGCCATATTCATACCTTAAGTGATTTGTCGTTGTCAAGTAAACTTTCAACTAAATAACTTGTTTACGTAGACTTTTATGTAGTATGACATTATATTTGTTATTATCAAAACATGAAGATTATTAAATATAAATATCGTTTTTGCGCGAATATTTGTATTAACAATCTCTCTCTTTTTTATGATGACAAAATATAAACTCATGTGTATTTAAAAGTTACTAAATAAGTATTTAGTGGATGAGTTTACTTCTCTTCTCCCCCTTTTTGTAGAAGCAAAAAGTGTTGTAGAGGTGTTCCTTGCAAGTCTTGTCTTGACGAATGCTAAGTGACTTTGTTACGAATTCAAAGTAAAGAATAAAGACTAAATTGCAAGTGCTCCCCCTTGGTGTATACTCCCCCTCGTTTGGGGCACCAAGGAATCAAGCTATGAATGTTTGCTACAAAACAAAGTTAGTAGACAAGAAAATATATATATGAAATATATACATTTAAGAAATAAACACCCATTATCAACACAACAATAGAAATAATGTTAAATTCATTATAAGAGATAAAACATAAAATTTGGCATAAAAGCCCATTCGACAATAAATTTAAACTAGAAAAGAAAAGAAAACAACTAAAAATCCTAAATCTTAGGATAAAATCTTGTCTCCCATATAATCTGAGGGGTTGAGGTACCACAAGAGTGGATTTAATATGGAAAGTATGGTGGGATTGATGAAGATCCATGGTGATGTTGTATGTAAGAGCAAATGAAATGAATGTAAGAGCAAATGAAATGAACACCTTCTTGTAGGCGTTGGAGTTGGTCAACTTTGTTGGTACAACATCTACATATGAGTTGATAAGGGTTGTGTTTGGTGTTTGGAATTAAGTGATCAAATTTGTTGTAGAGAGAGGGTTTTTCATTTTGTGGAGTCTTTTCTTGAATATAAACGAACATGAGATGCTTTCACGTAATAGTAATCCAATTTCACATTGGGAGTTACTACAACATTGATATGTCATGAGGTGAAAATGAGCTTGTCTTGATTCAAAGACTTCGGGTGGAATAGCGTTTGAATCGATTTGATTTTACTTGAGTTTTGAGAGATGTTCTTGGATGAATTTCCATTTTATTTTAGGTGTGGAGTTATTGGAGGAGATAGACATTTGAGTTTTGAATATGGGGTTGTGATAGTATGTCTTATAAGAGACATAGAGTGTATGCTTTGGCATGAAGGTTCTTGGACTATATGGAGGAGGTATTTTATCCTAAGGTTTAAGAGGGTGAATAAAAATAATAGAGGATAAAGGAAAGTGAATAGGTTCGTCTGACTATTGTTCATACGAATCCACCATATTGGCACGGATCTTGAATTGGTAGATCCGTAGATCTACGAGAATTATTCAAATGATCAGAGAATGTAAAGTCATTTCTTCAGCAAAGATACTTATATCTAACGCAAATAAAGCATGCATAGCAGTCATTAGCATACATTTTTCCAAAATAGCATGGTTTAACACAAAGATACTACAAGCATTCAGTAATATAGCAATCCATGATTGTCAGATAATGAGTTACTTCTAATTTAAAATTGATCCACAAATGACCAATATCCTAGCAAAGGAGATGATTGGTTTGAGCTCTCGACCGATGATGGTGAGTTAGGTATGTCGAGCTTAACTTCTTCAAACTCATTTCTCTTTTTCTCATCCTATTGATGGAACTCATCATTCGATAGTGCATAACGAATTGTAGTGTATGATGAGGACGAAAAAGTTTTGGATGTTTAGCAAGAACGAATCGGTATAGACGGGTAATGAGTAAACCATATGGAAGAGGACAATCGACTTAATTTTTGACGCTCTCAATCTTATGAGCGATGAAGTAGGCAAGGTGAAAGTCTTGAGAGTTTTTGAGATTGTAGAGCATGATGGCAGAGCATGCATCTAAGGAGTTTCGGAAGTGTCGAAACAAATGACATTCTCACGAATAATGAGTTCCCGATCCTTGATATTAGGAGGAAGATTATCTCGGAGGATAATGGTAGGATTTGAGTAATTTTGATGACTTGATGGAATGCAAATAAATCATAAACTCATAAACTCAACATAACAACACCCAAGGATTTATCTCATACATAGTTATCACCAAAAAAACCCTACAAACCGTAATAATCCAATCACACATCTCCACAACATCAATGGAAGCGGTGACACTCTCCCACAACGTCGCAACCGATGGATCCTTTGCCGGAGTTTTGACAACATCCGCTATGACCTCACTCGTTCAAATGACTGTAATGACTGATAAATTCATTCAATGGATTATGCGTGTTTTTTTGTTTTGGTGGGAAACCACTACGTGTGTGTGTGTGTGTGTGTGTGTGTGTGTGTGTGTGTGTGTGTGTGTGTGTGTGTGTGTGTGTGTGTGTGTGTTTTGTGGAATCCGTATAGAAAAATGAGAGGGAGATAATGGGGCGGTGTACAGTGTATACAAAAATGTGGAGAATTTTTTTGCGCTTTTTTTGTTTGGGGAGTAATTTTTTTAATGGTTGAGGTTACTGTTCATTTGAGGTTACTGTTTACCTAATTGCATGCGTTTTTATAACTAACTTATATAATGCAATTCGTATACTTTATTTAATAGTGTCTATATCATTCAAATATTTGTAATTAATGACGCATTCAGACACATGCATTGCATACGGGTTGTATCTAATTATTCACTATATATGCTAACTCTCCGCGACATAAAAAAACAATATTGTGGGCCAAAGCAATACCCTAAATGGCTATGTGCAAACAAACAAAAACAGTCAAAATAAATCTCATATACTTTGGGTGATAAACCATCCGATTACAGGAGTTTAGTCTTGGAAAAATAAAATGGTTCTTTGCTTCAATAAAAAAGAAATTGCAACAAAACATGTCAAAATAAAATTTAAAAGTAAATCATCTTAGTGACAGCAGAAGATCAGACACAGCTTCACATGACCATTATTGACATCAACATATGTGATTAATTATAGCGCAGTCACTGTTTTACAACAACAAATTGTACAACAACAAATTGTTAATCAAATTGGCGACTGGATGTACATGATTTAAACCTCTAAAAAACACATTTTTATAAGATTCAGCCATTGGTATCAAACCAAAGGTGATCTAGCTGATATAAATACCTAAAAACACAAATAGCTAGGAAATGATCAATACAAAACATTTAAAGGGTACGTTATACAACCTCATACATAATTCTATTATCACGTTCATGATCAAATTGTAGAAAACATCTAACAATAAATACCATAAATACTAACAATTGTTGTAAATACTTGCCAAACACCCCTTAATCATATAAAATTATAACACAAACCCACAAAACCCCTAGAATCAGATATAAGAAAATTAAACACCCTTGTAATCTCATATACATTGACATTATTTCACTTTTTAAACTATCAAGTCAAGGTCTATGGTCATCGCTCATGAC
This sequence comes from Tanacetum coccineum, assembly GCA_026074375.1. Classification (NCBI taxonomy): domain Eukaryota; kingdom Viridiplantae; phylum Streptophyta; class Magnoliopsida; order Asterales; family Asteraceae; genus Tanacetum; species Tanacetum coccineum. The sequence goes on from BQNB010044148.1 coordinate 38,487, forward strand.
TGCAAATATATCAACATTACATGCTTATGTCTGGTAAAGGCATCGGGTGTTAACATAAATATAAGACACTTCAGATGATGTATACTCATTTAAAACAATTCATATCCTAAGATGTCAAACAAAGTTAATTCCTTAAATCATGTTCTCCAACACCCATCTTATTAGTAGAAATATCCTATGTATCTCAAATTAATAGAGCCATAAATGAACTGACTCTATTACCACTGAACTTAACCCCCTAACTTGAGCTGGCATTATTATCAACACCTACATGATGCATGGGAATATGATGAAACACATTAATGAAAGGATTAACGGCCAATAAAGAGGTCTTATAACACACATGTAAAACATTTCTTATATACAATAGTGTTAACAGTTATTACTTACATATATATTTTATGCAGATATGGTGGGGGTACCAAAGAAACACAAAACGTATGTGCACAGATATTAGAATGGTAGTTGCTGATGAAAAATAGCAGTAGGAACAAACTAACCCGTGTATCACAGGTTGATAACCTCATAAGCATAATTATTCAATCCTTAACATTTAGTGAATCTGTAATACGGGCCAGCATTTTAGTTGAATAATAAACAAACAGTATTCACAACTTCATGGCAAAATACAAATCGAATGCAAATAGATTACGAACCTCAACCACCTTACATGACATCAATTCCCTTTGACCTCTACCCTCCAGTACTTTCTCCGGTTCTTCAAAGGTGTCACATGGCTCATGCTCGGGCGTTTCTTCACATTTTCCATTAATGGTCTGACCTTGTGTTGTTAGGAAGAGGATCAAAAGATCAAACAAACTTGCTTTTGCATATTAATTATACCTTCGACAACTGAATTTGTCGCTAAACTGCCATGACATAACCATCAAAGTTCGCACAGTACAAATTAAACATATAGTGGAATTTTGATTCTATCTCTCGATCCAAAGAGACGACACCACTTTTCACCACTGCCTCCACCCTTGATTTCACGCTTTCAGACATTGCCTGCCATATATAGCAATGTTAATAAGCCGTGATTTTAAAATAACATTGTCTTTTTCAGTCTTTTTAATCAGAAAAAATACAATACATGATGAACTTAAAAATAATATTGTCGATTTACATCATCACCAAGGCTTGATCTGCCGCGTTTCCTTGTATTTCTTGAAATATTATTCCCAAGTCTATTTTGGGTACAGGGCTCGGTTTGTTAATCTACGTCTTCCTAACAAATTCCAACCAAAACCGTAGTAAGGGTAAAATGGGCCAAATTTAATAACATTAACTTAAGTTTTTTAGGGCCAACATTCTTTTAAAACATAAGAACGCATAGGAGTAGTTCTTATGCATTTCCAGTCGTTCGTCCAATGAATATTTTAACTCTAGTACAATCCTCATATCCAGAATAAAGAGGCTTTGGTTATACTGAGATCTTTCAATTCTTAACTTATTCGCCTCCTCCACTACCGCAACAAAGAGTTGCCATAAAAAATACCAGCCAACCAAAAACCTCCATAAAAAATGTAAAACCATAGATCCAAAATTAAGATAAAAAGTATCAAACCATTAAACTGATGCAATAAATAATTATCTTATCTATACGTGGGGGTCGAATCACAGAAATATTCAAATTCCGTCGTGGTTGCAAATAAACATAGGTGCATAGTAAGCATTTACTTAGCACAAAAAAATGCTCTTGCTGTCTATTGAGAATTTCCTTGTAAGCAAAAGCATAAGTAGGAAAAAAACACCCGACAAACACCATCTAGCTCATATAATATCACATTAGCATAAAAAAAGAATCAAGGGCTGTTTGACATTGAGATTAGAGTTTCAATAAGCAAGGGCCGTTCAGAATTGAGTTTAATGCTGCACCAAAGTTGTTTGGTACAGAATGCTGTTTTTTGATAGCGCAAATGCTACTTATAGGGCAATTGTTACGCTTGATGGCATGCATACTTATGGGGAGTTTAGCTCAGCCTTAAATAGCCATTGATAGCGCAATTGTTAACTTGGTATTTAACCGCCATTGATAACATACTTATAGGGAGTTTAGCTCAACTTATTAAAAAAGCATATAGCTTCACTAAAAGACCATTTCGATCAGTTGTTTTGGAAAAGCTTATTTGAATTACTTATTAGGTGATTATATTATCTTAAACAAAAGTTTAGTCATCAAAGAAAATATACATGCCTTTCATCTTGAAGAAGTTTTTGTTTCGAAATAAATCATATAGAATCCTACAAACCAAAAACCAAATCTCAATTAACACCCACATAATCAAATCATCTAAACTACACAAACCTCATAAAATAATTAAAAAAACCCTTAAAAATCAAACCTTTAAACCATCAAAATAACACCAGATGAGGAAGGACTGCATCATACATAGCTGAGGAAGGACCGCTTATGCTTAACTATCTGTTAAAATAACAACAAAACCATTTGTTAGATGTGGCAAAATGGGTCAAGTGGATTGGATCGAAAATACTGTAAGGTTAAGTACTTACTTTGGATTTAATGACAACAATGAAAAAACCCAACCTTTTGTATTCCCGGGAACACTTCATCTTCAGGATCGTTGTAACCCCATGTTGATTGGAATTCCTTCACTTCAACTTCTACAACACACTAATTATGAAGACATCCACAATAATTATGAAGACCTGCATATTAAATTTAAGTACTGAATCTTTAGATATAATAGATTATATCTATATATTAAAAGTCAGTCTTCACCAAGCCCAAAGTACACGATTCCCAAACTATTAAAATAATAAAATCAAATTTTGTAAAAATAGTCCCTGTGGTTAGTTAGTTCTTTAGCACTAACTTTGCAACGGAACAATAACCCATGGACTATTTTCGTAAAAAAATTCATCAACAATTTACAGGAAATAGTTCTCGGGATTATCGGTCCGTTTCAGAGTTAGTCCACCACGCTCCGCAGCGGAGCGCGGGTTGCAAACCTCGTTTGACATATTACCGGAAAAGCATTGCAACGCTAGACTCATTTTATTCGAAATTTAAAAACTTTTTTATTGGTATATTTTTTATAAGAAAATTGCTAAACATTTATTAAATATTAGATAAATACAATTTGTTGTATAAAAAATAGTAAAAGGAAAAAGTTTAAGGTAAGTTTTCTTAATATGTTACATTGTTTAGGGTGTGTTTTAATATTTTTTTTATTTAATACAATTATGTACATATATAAATGTGAATGAATAAAGTTTTAGGTTGTTTTTATAAATTGTTAAATACTTTAAGAGTGTGTTTTGAACTTCATTTATATTTTAAAAATAAATATGTTGAACTTTAACATTTTTTATAAAGCTATTTGACTCATTTTATTTGTAATTTGAATACTTCTTCATCAACATTTTTTATGTTGTAAAAGAATCATCGGGTATGTGTTAGATATTTAATACACAAAATTTGTTATACATAAAAAATCATCAATAGTTAAAAATTTTATATAATTTTTGTAACTTGTCGCATAGTTTAGGTGGCCATTTAGAAATATTCTTTTTAAACCCTCGATACGATGTCAGGGGCTACACTAACTGTATGTATGTATAATGTCGATGAACTGAAATTGAATTATACTAAAATTACCTTTTTTACCTTGAAGTTATAAAAATCTGATGTCAAAACTACGATTAAACAAAAAATATTTTTAAATTACAATTTTATAGTGTCAAGTGCTTCAAATTGAACACGTTTAGGTCACACAGAGGCAAAACAAGAACTTTTAGTTGAATATTGCGCAATACTAGGTTTTACATCACAATAACTTTTAGACGAAACAAAAGTTACACAAATAAAGAAAGCAAAACACTAGTATTAGTGAAGACTAAGGGTCTGTTTGTTACGACAATTCTGGCTGTGAGGAATGGAATCATGATGTTTTTAGTTGTTTGTTACATGGTTATTACTTTTGGATTTATCGTCCATACCCTTAGATAAGGGTTTCCATAAAACCCACTAGGACTAGTGACTTCACATCTTCTGACTTTGCTTCACTTTTGCATTTGCTTTTGTTATTTTCCTATTTTATATTGCTTCTTTTATTTTTAAATAGACCCATACTTAATATTTTTTTTATTAACTATTAAATTAATCATATATTTTAATCCAAGTTTCTATTCAATATATCAAACGAACAACTTTTTAATATATTTTCTTTCTTCTACTTTTCTTTCAATCCTTTATCAAACCCGCAACAAAACAAACGCACCCTAAATAAAAGAAAAGACTAGCATTAGCGAAGACACATAAACCCTTTGACAATAAGCTATAATACTTTTCATAACCTAAAATCACAGTTCTTGCATTTGATAACATTATCATGGATGCATGAACTCGTTCAAAATTTTGGTTCACTAGTTGAACCTAAACAAGAACTTTTTGAAAACTATTTACACTTCATAACTTATAATCAGTGTGGCATTTGTCACACTCAACATATAAGGGCCTTCGTTCCTGTTCGACCATACATGAGTCCGCTCCTTTAACACGCTATAAACAGTTTTTCTCAGTTGAAACTAATAGGTGTAAGACTAATTGTTGGCAAAATTAATTGTTGCTTGAACAGGAGATGAAGCTATAAATTGAGATGGAAAGATATACATTATAAAAGGAGATTATTTTTATAAGTTAAATAAAATATTATTTAGTTAAAAGATTATTTCTTTTAGTATCTTTTATAAATTTTGTTTATCAAACGAAGCTTATATTTTAGATAGCTGAAGAATAAACATAATCTGTCAACTGAGAGAATCCAGAAAGACAATCCGGTTATCTTAAACCGGTCTTTCACTCTCTTGATGTTAAAATTTGTGGCAGCTTCTAATGTAAAGAAACTTAATGGCCAAAAAGCCCAACTTTGCTAACCACAAGGACCAAAATTAAAACTTCACCGAATCAGTTGAAGTACATAAGTTATCGTCATGCATCATATTCCAATCTTTAGCTAATAAAAGTAAAAGTAGACTAAAAACTAGCAAATAAATAAATAAAAATTTATATTATATTAATATTCCCAATGCTGCCATAGCAACATCTGGCATAAATCATCAATTCAACCTCCAATAAATTCAAACACGTAAATTCCTCAGGTAATTAATTCTCTATATTTAATTCTTTATATATACATGCATAAACATTTAATTTCCATTTTACTATTGATTCATGTGTTTTCATAGTTTCAAAACAGTTTAAATTAGTTATAATTAATTTGTTTGACTAGTGATTGATATGCATGTTGCTTTGGTGTTGTTAGAGATTAGTTATACAGGTGGTTGAATATCTACTTAACTTCTTCATGTTTTTTATATGTTAAGACTTAAGATTATTTGGTTAATGGGTTGTTGTGATTTTGGTTCATATTTGAGTAAAGGGTTTTATTTTATTTTTGATCTTGTGATGTAACAAAGTTTTAGTAACCAACGCATGTGAGTGACGTGTTATTTCAGGTAACTTTTTGTTTTTGAAATGGCAACTCATGGTTTTTGATTGAATTAGTATGCAGTAGGTTGTTTATACTTTATACATCATTGTAGCGATGGGGTGACAGTTCGTGACACGAAACGAAACGCCGTACCCAAAACTTGTTATATTATCAAAAAATAGGAACACAAAACAAACATATGAGATTTCAATATCTTTGACAACTCACATGTGTACTGAAAAAAACAGTAGGGTCTTATTTGGGTTTAATAGGTCGGGTTCAGGTTATGTGTAACCGGATTATAGTTGACACGGCTTACCTTAACAGGCCATGTTTGGGTTGGTTTGTTCTAAACGGTCAACCTGAACCGCCAGCCAGGCCAGAATTGCCACACCCAATTTTGTGTATTTTTTTTGGTATATGTTAAAGTTCATTTAGATTATTAGAAACAGGGTAGACCGTTTGACACTCAAAATGTTGATGTTCAAGATATTTTGTTTTTTTTATATGAACCGGATACTTGTAGTTACAGTTGGTAGTTGGTAGGATGTCTCCATCTTAGTGAGAACGATAGACTGGTACATACATGTGTCTTGACATCTAACCAACAGAGTTTTTAAGATTGTTTGGTTTAAGTTAACATTTTGTTCTATCTTGGAGTGTTTTGTATTTTTTTTTCTTATAATGATATGATATACATAATACTTAGAATCAGATAATAAGTTTTAACAACGGACTGCAGAAGTTCGTGTTTCGATGTGCTGCTGCTGTTTGAAATTACGGCAGTAAGATAACGAGCTATTTGAGTGTTTGAAAGCCTTTTATAACTGAATGAGCTTTTTATATTCTGTTTATTTGAAATAAACTATGTAATATAGGCTCATCTATGGATGTTTAGATGCCATGTTCTTTATTATTTTATAATTTGATTTTATTTCAAGATGTCATTTTTATATATGTGTTCTCTGATGCACTTGTGAAAATGTTTTGAGTAGGAGCTAGTTATGAAATGCAAAAATCTGATAAAATCGTTTGGGAATTTTGCAGTGGTGATACGATACATGTGCTCTGGTTACTAGTTTGTTTAGTTTTCTTATAACAATGGGTCATGAAGTTCAATA
>BQNB010044149.1:1869-34700 GCA_026074375.1 Tanacetum coccineum
GTTTCTTGTCAGAAGGGAAAGCAACACAAAGCCTCTTGTAAGACCAAGATTGCAAGCTCTATCAGCCATCCCTTATAAATGTTGCATATGGACTTATTTAGGCCAACATTTGTAAGGAGTGTCAATCATAAGATATATTGCCTTGTTGTCACTAATGACTGTAGTAGGTTTAGTTGGGTTTTCTTTTTGGCCACTAAGGATGAGACTAGTGGGATCCTTAAAACTTTTATTACTGGCATAGAAAACCAAATAAATCATAAGGTTAAAATCATCAGATGTGACAATGGAACTGAGTTTAAAAATAATGACATGAATCAGTTCTGTGGGATGAAAGGGATTAAGAGGGAGTTTAGTGTTGCCAAAACTCCACAACAAAATGGAGTTGCTTAAAAAAAGTATAGGACACTAATAGAGGCAGCTAGGACCTTGCCTTCTCTAATTGCATGAAGTGCAAGTGCATCTTTCTTTGGTAGAGTTTGCTCATGAAGCTTAAGCATGGCATGCAACTCATTTACCGTCTTCCCTATGCCATGCATATTATAGTTATGCACAAAGCTGTCATATTCCTTTCTTAGAAAGACTAAGATGAGGCTCACTGCTAGGTTTAGTGACACGGGATGACCTAGACACTCCAAATTCTCTATATAGCTCTTCATCTTAAGAACGTATGAGCTTACAAATTGTCCTTCTTCCTGCTTGCACGCGTGAAACTCTCTCACGGTTTGAAGAAGTTCCTGCTCTGCTTGTTGAGCAAACAGAGTTTTCAACTCATGTAGCATGTCATATGCCCAAGGTTTTCCAGATTCTGTTGGATATCTGGTTCCATGGTCACAAGCATAAGACCAGCAATTTCCTTTTGTCCTTTGACCCATGCAGCGTGAGCTGCAAGAGCTTCAGGAGGAACTTGTTGTCCAGCATGAGCTGGAACAAGAGCAACAGGGATTGGATGCTCTAGATAGTTTAACTTATCTTCAACTGATAGCACAATACGAAGTTGTCGATACCAGTCGATAAAGTTAGGTCTAGTTAATTTCTGTTTCTCAAAGATACCCCTGAAAACCGAATTGTTTACAACTTAGGTAGTCATCTACAATCAGAAAAAGTTCAATTAATTAGTATTTTCGATAGTTAAATTCTTAAAAGAATTAACTACTCAATTAATTACTAATAAGACTAAGATCCAACTTGACCTCCTACTTATTACCGAAGGTCTAACCAATGTCTAAATAAGTAGGGCAAGAGGTAAGCGACGTGCGTTAATTGGATTGTTAATGCAACTTTTAGTTTTATGAGACACATGAATTTAGTAACCCATATAGTAATATCATGTACATGTTTTGTCTCATCTTATGCCTTGGGTCCAAGGTCTGGCCAAGCATACTCGATTTAAGTCCACCAAAAAAAACTGACAAAAATTGAAATAGATCTGACCTATGAAAAAATTTGCCATGGGTTGGAAATGCCCTAAGGTCTGACCAAAGAGGTCAAACCAAGTGCACTTGTTCTTAGTTTGGTTGGCATAGACTTAAAATTTCACATAGGGGTATACACATAAGTTTATAAAACATGTGTCAAAACGTGTACAAAGAAGCATGCAAAACATGTTTGTATCACAAGTTAAGAAAATCATTTTGTTAATTTAGTTTTTAGATGTGCTAATATCGCAGGAAAACATTAAAAATTGACCAAACCCTACATTGTACTCTTGCATGTGTCCGAAGACACAAGTTCTTCCAATAATTGCCTCATATGCCGAAGCATGTAGTGGCGCGGGAAAAGATTAAAGGTCAATTAAACCATAGACAATCATTAAGCCATGGTCAATAAAGCCATGGTCAGTAGTGATTCATCATTGATAAGAGCATAAAAACTTTAAATTTTCAAGAAAACAAGTTTCATAGTTTAATGTCTGTATTTATTTGTCCAAAAATAAGTTTTACAAATAACACATAGCAGGTCACTAGGAGTTAATAATTGTGTGTGTAATTTAACAGACAAATTTAAACCAAGATTCGAGTAAGTTCATCGTGGGAAGTCACGTTTCTAAGCGCAACATAATAGATAACTACACCCATATGACACATAAAATTGAAAGAAAACAAGTTTCACTTTAAGTATTAGTTCGTTTAGGGTTTCAAAAAGTCTTTTGCATATATTAACCAGTCTCATGAAATATCACATATAAGCAAATAAACAGACAAAAAGAGGGAATGAGGTAAAGACAGACTCTATATAGAAAGCAGTAAATCACATAATGTTCGAGTTCTCATAAGAGTCTTCCCCAAACGGAAAACCAAAAGACTCTCACTAGGTTTTATGCTATAGTACCTAGATCGCCACATCCATTATATAACATGATTGCGTAAGTCTTAAGGCTAGGAAAAAGAAAAGAATTAATAAAACTTAATTAACTTTTAATTTTAAATTTATTCTTTTTCAATCTCTATTAACTAGTAATAATACAAAGATTCTAGGTTTTATTTATTCTTTATGGTAAGAATTGCATATTGTTGCCATAATTTTCGGTCAAAACAATAAATAAAAGTTTTCTTATGTGGATCTAGCGTGTTTTATAAGTGTGTAACCCATAACACCAAACGAGGTTGACTCGTGATGCCACTGTTAGGATTTAATAAACTAGTAAACCATTTACTACGAGTACGCAGCGGATGGATCTAGTTTGATATCAAAGATTAAAACACAAATAAAGTGAGAAAAACTAATCGTTATGTTTAATGACAAAAGTCAATAAACGAGAATCTTGATCTTGAATCTTAGTGATTAAGTTACCACCTCTACGATTGCTCACACAACACGTCAAATAAATACGCCAAGATGCTAGTCTTTACCACACGTCACAAACACTAAGTGTTACACCTCTTGTTTCTTGAACCGAAAACCACAACTCTATTTTGTAGTTAGAACCGAAAACCAAAAACCCTAGTTAGGTTTTTAACAAAATTCGGTTGTACCGAAAATCAAGAAAACGAAACCCTAACTTGGTTTCTAATTATTTTTGACTTGGAGAACTAGTAAACCGAAAACCTTGAATAGCTTGAGCTTATTATTGAGCTTGTAGGAATCCAAATCACACTAAAAACCTTTGAAAGGTTTTACCTAAAATCGCAGCAAGGAAGAAAAGAAAACCGAAAACCCTTTAAGGGTTTAGTTCGATCGGTTTTGGGAAAGAGGAGAGCACCAAACTTTTTAGGTGATTTTAGGGTTTTTGAATGAATGAATAATGAGCTAGGGGTGAGTGTTTATATAGGCACCTAACCCTAGTCCTTGGTGAACAAGGAAACCTCAATTCCTTCCTTTTTCCTTTATTTCCTAAACCAACCCAAACACCCCTTTGGAAACTCTTATGGGTCGGCTCACATTAGGCACCCATAAGGTTTGGGTTTTGTCGATTTAGTCCCTTCGGTTTACATTTAAATTTTCGTTAAGTTAGTTATTAAATAGTAACAGAAACTAACGGGCATTTAAATATATTTCGTGAAGTATATATATAATAAACGTATGAAATATGTTTTATTGTATCATATGCATTGATTCTAAACATTGATTATAAAGAAGTTTGTCTCTTTTTTATATAACAATATTTTTGGTAATTGAAGAATTATTTCTAGAATTCAAAGTTTCAAACACATGTAATAATATTTGTTGTATGAAATATAATAAAAGATACTTAAATTCCTAACACAAACCAAGCAATAGTTTTTAAATAGTCATGCACATTTTCATCACACCGAACTATCAAACCTACACCCATAGTAATTCCTAACCACAAATCAAACACCATCTTAATCATTTAAACGAGGTTATTCAAAACATGTGACACGTATATCATTTGTATAAAAAAACAAAATTTGTCATACTGAAGACACATGAAATAGAAACTACTTTAGTAAACTACTTGATTCGATTCAAAATCATTGTCTACTAACAAAATTACACAGTTAAAAAGAAATACATTTATTTTGACTTTTTGCAAATGTCAAATAAAGGCAATTTGTATCTTTCGATAATTATTAGTGCTTCTGTTTGGTTGATAGATATTAATTTTGGTTATAGATTTGATATGAACTTGTTTTATAATGGGCGCTAATTGGTTCATAAATCTATGTGTAAAACTTATCAAAAAGTCTAGCTTGTAGGAAAAGCGCACATATATACCTGTAGATCATCAATCAATCAATTATATACCTGACCGACGTGAGATTGTAACAAGATAACATGATGGATTTTAAACAATTATAATTCATATTTTTAGCAATAGACAAAAAAAATTAGGATCTTGAGATGGTAAGATTAAGCATTAATATTGGAAAAAATAAAATAATATAATTTCCTTAAATCCACAAATCTATTAATACTATTAAAAGAGGGTTTTTGCTTATGTCATCTTTGACTAGATGGAACTGTTTTATTGGTCAATGGAATTAAAAATTATTAATGATGATGTCATTAACATAAAAAGATTTGTTTAGTTTAAATCCATTTTTTATCCTATTAAAAAAATTCAGGCCCAAACTATTTTGAACTAAAAGCTTCTTTGAGTTTCTTATATATCTAAAACTAGTTTCATAACCCGCCCTTCGCTTCATAATAATATGAATAATTATAAGTGGACGTAAATAAATATTGAAAAGCGCTAAACATATTAAAGACAAAAACTGCCAGAAAAATAAATTGTCAGTTTTATAAAAAGGACAATGACTATGTTTGTATATGAGAACGTACATAAATAATGAATAATGGAAAATATTATAAACACAATAATTGAAATAAAAAGGAAATTGTTCTCATTATCTAAAAAACAATGAAAAGTGTTACCAATTTGATCATCAATAAATATGTAACATTGATCATGAAAGGTTTTGTTAAGAATATTTGTATATTAAGACGATCATGACAATGCTATAACACTCATCAAATACATGCCAATGCTAAAACACTCGTCATCCACTTGATAAAATGGGATTTAACACCATCAACATTTTTAGACAATAAGTACCTAATAAACAAATCTAAGAACTCAAATTTAATTAGTAATAGAACTTGTATAGTAAATGGGACCACAACAATGTGTGCACACAATAGTGAAGAAATTATCATCGCAAGAAACACATAGCATCGTCCTGTGACACTGCAACACGACACAGATTGACAAATCAAATTGTATACAATAACATATTGAATGGTGACAAATACGAACCATCATGTTTGGCTTTTCATTTCAAACTAACAATCTTGCTTGTAAAAATTGTCGTAAAGACAATATAACATGACTACTCTAATATTATGTGAAAGAAATACCTTTTCAGCGGAAGACACACGTCGAGAAGTTTTTCCAGCACTTAACCTGCTAACTAATTGTAGTTTCGATTTCCTTTAGTTGATTTCCCAAGCTGTAAATTAAGCTTCCATCCATGTCGCCATACCAATTATGTTATCCCAAACACCCTCCAATAAGAAAAATAAAGCTATACAAATGGTGGGAATCCGAAAAGAAAAAGAATCGGGGCAATAATATGCTTTTAAAAGACCAACATGGTCCTTAGAGAGAATAACTTGTTATCCTCATAAATTGTTTTCTCATCTTGAATGTCAGATTTATGATTTATGTGTAACGGGTCAAATGATAATATCTTTTCTTTTGGGATCAGTAGGATATCTTTTGTCTGCACACAAAAATTTGAACTGATTCTCAAAGATTAGTGAGCATACCTCATCAGTGCAGTCGAAACGATTCTTAAATGCACGAAGAAGCCGATGAGATGAATATTTCTCCCCTAGATAATCATGAAAGGTGATTAAACAACAAAATAAAGGGTTTCAAGCTAACATTTAAGAATACATGCTCCTTAATATTCTCCTCTTCTCTTGTTCTACATATGTAACGTACATGCATACCTCAAACGATAAAAGACAAATCATTTATGCCATTCTAAAAAAGACAATCATTTATGTATTGTAAGTTGTAAAGGAATTACTTACAGAACTTCCATCTTCATTGAAGTGACATCATGAGCGTCTTTCTAAAGCACTCCAACTACATTAGTTAGTAAACCAACATTGAGGGGAGGTTTGGCATTACATTTTAAAGTATCAAGTACTTGTTAAATATTTACAACCCGTAAGTCACAGCTTCAACAAAACATCAACAGAACAAAAGTATGTAACCTGATAGACAACAAATTCCAGCTGCATTTATCTCCTTACCTTGAACATAAAGCCTTCGGACTGATGGACCCATTCCTTCGGGACACACAACAACTACACTGATGTTCTTGGGAAAATCATAGCCTACTGATTGCAAATGACTAAGAAGAAACCCATGGGAAAGTCCAAGGATGTGAAAAAAGAGACATGAGTTATTGCATTACAAAAAAATAAAAAGGACAAACTAAAATCTAGCATGATCAACTAACCTGAGCTCAATCAGATATCAAGAGTAAAACCAAGTCACTTTCGGAAATTGTCTCGGAAATATCTCCAAGAGTGTCAGACTCTCCAGTAAGATCATATCATACATAAAAGGTTTTTTTCATAAAACACTAATGTACTTTTTGTTTGTGGCATTTTAGTCGTACCTTTTTTATACAATTGAGCCATTAAAAGAAGGATTCTTGTCCCATTTTAGTCATAAAAAATTCCTTTAAAGCGGTTTTTCAAAAAAACTATTGTATAAAATGTTAGATTTATAGAGAATGGTAAGTTTTACACAACTTTGTTGTACAAAAGTAAGGTGACTAAAACATGATACATGAGAAAGAACAGTGGTACTAAAAATCCACATTTAAAATCGATTTTTTTAATTATTACCTCCGGGACTTTTTGTCCGATGCTCCTTCCTTTTGAAACAATAACTCCTTCCATATAATCATCATTAAGCCATTTATGATATCACGTTCCTGCATCATATGACCCTTTAGTAAATGATAACTTGTAAAAACAGTCTTGTGTCACAAAGACAATTCCCAAAAAATGATTAATCAATCAAGGGCTTGAGGGTATGGATGTTGTTCAATTTGTAAACTACATGTAAAAGTTAAGCATTGGTAAAGTAAAAAGGATTCATGCCACATAGGTTGTTTATGGTTTATATCAATTTTAAAAACAAATGAGATGCAATCATTCTCATTGTAGACACTATATAACATGTGGAAAATGTAAAAAAAATTATTTTACTCAACCTTACATATGCAAGAAGATTAAATGTGCGGCCAAGATAAATGAAACCTACTATGTCTTCTTCCATGCCCTCCTACTGGTTTCTTTGGAACTGAGATGAATACTCCACCACATGGATCAGCTATCACTGAAATAAACAATCACAAAATTTCATATTAATGAGTTTAATGTTGTACATAAGGCCTATGTTCTATATTTACACTGAAGTCGAACCTTGGTTTGTCATATACACTGCAACCTGAGTCGATGGTTTGTCATATACACAGTCTTGTCGAAAAGGATCCGAAACTACGAACTTCGCAACTGCTTGAGCAGACTAAAGTAAAACATTAAGATTGTAACTACATTTGAAGCACAACATGAGTGTGAATTTATCAATGCAGATTAATATTTTTGTGACCAAATAACTCACAAAGCTTTGTCCAGGTAACTCACCAAGCTTTGTCCCCACAAGAAAGATTGAGATACCCGAGGCATAATGCTTCAGTTTCGGGATCCACTGAGGATATGTGGCATTAATAACATGTATTAGCAAAGAACTCAGTAACTTTCACCATTTATGCAGTTTATACTCTAAATCTATCTATGTTTGTATTGGTCTTTAATTCAAATTGAAAGATACATACTTGTTTTGCTTCATGATATTTACATTGCAATATTTCCAATTAATAGCAAATGGTGACAATACAATGGGCTGAAACTTAAAACAGAGTAAAGCAGCATACATTCGACCCACCATTTTATATAAAATAACAGAAAATGAAGATTGTAACTTGGTAATAAATTACCAAAAGTGATCACCATCAGCGCAAGATCCTATTTAGGCTGCTGAAGGCTACTCAACGTCATCACTTCAGCAAGGAACTCTTTGTTTGTTTTTGTTCCATGTCTATCTAATTGCTTTACCGCCACAACCTTACAAATTTGCATTAATGTTTATTTATGTCAGCAATTTCGGATTCGTATAATCATAACACATCTTTAACAAAGTTGAAAACAGGGGCACAACATAATGCACATTTTACTAACTTGATAATGAAAGGTCTAATGGGTAGTTTCTTAAAACATAATAATCCATTATTTTCAGCTGCTAGCTTAGTAACATGAGCTTATAAACAAAAAGTGAGCCAAGTAAGCTTAATCCAAACACCCCCTAAAAATGATTATCTGAATATATTGTTTTCAAGTTTTAGATAATTAGTTTCAAGATAATGCCGATTGCTTTTTTATATATTATTAAGAAGAAAATGGTTAGAATAACAGAAATGGATACCTTGCTCCTTAAAAAAGGGAGAATAGTAAAAACCTTTGATGGATTTGCAGCTTTTTTTCAGTTTGGCCCTTAAGTCTCGTTCCATACCTGGACAAAATTGTCATTGTTAATGAAGAATGCAACCGAAACCTTATTCTAGTGTGCAAGTCTAGTTGTAGCAATACAGTTAATGATCTATCAGCTAACTAACCTCTCATAGTTGTGTGTTTGGATCTCAGGCTAATCAAGTGGGGCAACATCAGAGTATCTTACCTGCATATATGCATTACGATGCCCAACAGAAAGAAAAAAAGATGTTAACATATGATGATTTTCATTGAATCTCTTAGACCATTTCATCAAATATTTGGCGACCCCTTCATGAAACACCTCTCATAAAAACATGATGAACCATATTAAAAATCAATAAAGTTATCACATTCAATCTGAAATTAGAGAGGATGTACAAATTGATCTGTTTTGCAAATTATCATCATCAAAACAACATGAAGATGTAACATTGATAACACATACCAGGTTACACTAAAATCATAAAAATCAATAAACAT
The DNA here is from genome assembly GCA_026074375.1 of Tanacetum coccineum. Lineage (NCBI taxonomy): Eukaryota > Viridiplantae > Streptophyta > Magnoliopsida > Asterales > Asteraceae > Tanacetum > Tanacetum coccineum. Next base: position 10,888 of record BQNB010044149.1, read on the forward strand.
GAATATAAAAATAGCATAATCCAAATTGGCAAAAATACCAAATAACAAAAATCATTATCATTAAAAAAACATGAACATTACCATCATCAAGTTATAATAAAAACATGTAATTGACAAAAAAATGGATCTCGTCACATCACATCACAAACGGAAATTACACAAAATAAATGAAAAAAATCATACTTCTACATGAATATACATGTTTGTGTCCAAGTTGTGAAACTAATGTTAACGATTTAATCAGAAGCAATAATGAAACTGACGTTAACGATTTAATAAATTAATTACCTTATTTTTATGTGAAGATTATTGTGAATCACAAGTGAGGGGTGATTCTTGAATCAGTTATTGTGATATCGTGTCTACTGATTCATTGCGATGAAAGATGATCAATCGTGTGTGAATTGATTATTTCCGTGATTGTGTTTTTGAAAAAATCGATTCAATATTGAAGATAAGTATGGAATGAATTTTAATGATTGTGATTAATCGTAGGGATGAGTTACAGGTTGTAATTGAATTTATGTTATTGTGGAGATTTTGAATTTGGAAATTCCGACTGACAAGGGAGTCAGTTTTGGTTGAATAGATGAGTTTTTAAAGTATCACTATTTTGTATTTACCAAATCTGCCACAAATATTGGCCTAGTCCGGTGGTTGAGGCGTTTATTTTCTAAACACACAACCCAGGTTCGAATCCTCTTAGTTACAAGATTTTAAAAATAATTCCGGATTCTACATCATGTAGATGTCCTAGTTGGCGTTGAGGTGGCATTAAATACCTCAAATATGGTGACATGGCAATTAGTGACATGGACAGCTTGATGACATGGCATTAATGACGTGTTGTAAACTGTACTATATATAAGTAAAGATATGTGGTCTCTTTTTGGGAGTCAGTGACATGCTTGGTTATTTTTACCAATACACATTTGAAATTGAAATGTTGTTAAGATATTCTTCTCCCCTTTGACAACCTCTTTTAATTCCGTCGATTGGTTTTTTCTATTTTCAGCACAAGGTAACTCTTCCAATTTTGAGTTTTTAGGTTTTTTATTTTCTGATAATTCCACTTCAGTATTTCTTAAATGTCATTAAAATTTTGATCATTGATACAGTCTATTTATGACAAACAAGGACGAAAAACACGAGGAAGTCGACGACGATGATGATGAAGAATAGGACCAGCTTCTTTTGTGGTTTGTTGATTTGGATTTTGTTCATTTTTTATTCTTCACTTAGTTTGTTAATTGTGGTTTTGTCAATATGATTATTCATCTTGGTAATGCTTAATTTTAGTTATCATGTCTTATAATGAGGTATTTGATAAAATGCTTCACAAGTGTTTGATGAGATACCTAAGAGGAAAAAACTATGTAAGAGAGAATATAAGCCAAGTCACTAGAAGTATTGAACCTGAAATCATTCTATAAGTTATAACTTTATGATTTTAGCTTATTTATTGTTATTATTATGAGTACTCTTATAAATTTTAACCTTATATAGTATCTTGATGACTTGATGTAAATTTCAATTTGAAACACCCCTTCAATTTTTTTGACTCATCAGTTGTTAATGTAATAATTCTTTTATGATAAGAAAAATAAATATCTAGATATTATTTTCACATACATGCTGGAGAGTGTCTTAAGATTAAATGGTTAATACGCCAAACAAAAACTAATACATAAAAGTTTCTAATCAAAGGGTACATGATATAATTTCTTTTCCAGTCTTCCCATTCAAGTGTTCTATACCTTTCTGGTTCAGTCATTTATAGATTAAAAAATTTCACAACATTGTTAATCAACATTTTCTAATATTCATTCTAAGATGTCAACTATGTTGTTGCTAAGGCATAGTTTATAAACTATTGTTGCACTCAATGAGGTCATTTAAGTAAGCTTCCATAAGATGCATGATTAGTTTTGTAAGTACATATGATTACAAAGTTTTATCAAACATTACTTGAACCAAGATTTTCATGTCCAATCCCCTTAATTGAAGCCATAGTAGTATGTTTAGTGTTCGGCCTTTCCTCTCTTATTTCAAATATGTATCATTTTAACTTTACAATTTGCTGACGTACTTACAGAATTACATGCATTAGAAATTTGGACCCTAACTTACAATAGTATTATCGATGATTCACAGGAGCCTACATGCTAAAAGATCTTCTTTTTCAATTACTGAAAACAATACTACTTAGCTACGATTGTCAATTTATGGATTGCTTAGATGATAAGCTTTTCGATTACAAAATTCTTAAATTTGTCATATGTCCTAATTGAGCTACGTCCTTATCTTTATATGGTTGATAGAAGATGGTGTTTGGATGTGTTTTTGTTGTTTAAAAATGTAAAAATCGCTTAATTGTAATGCATGAGTCTTTTGCCTAAACTTTTTTTGATTTTGAGCGACATTTACTTATTTTGATTTTCTTGGTTCATAATCATTTACAGGATCCATGATATTAAAGAAATAGCCATGAGGCTGTTGGATAAATATGGATACACTTGGACAGCTAGATGTTTATTGTAGATAGTGGCTACTAATTTCAGTTACAACATGCATTTGATTCTCTTATAATTGGACCATTACAACATGGACCACTCCGCGAGGATAATGTGTAGTTGCTCTTATCGTTGCAGGACCGGAGTTGTAATTGTGTAAGTGCTTTCATTTGTTGGCCATATTGTCACTATTTACTATATCTAAATGAGTAATGCTTATATATTCTTTTTTATTAGCTCTTCAAAAGATTTTGTCATTTTTAGTTGCAATAGTCGAAAGATGTTTTTAAGGCGAATTTATACTAAGCACTTTAGAATGGTTTTATACTGAAGCATGTTGTCACTAATTTGATTGAGCATACCGTTTTTAATGAGGTGCTAATCTCATTTTGTTGCAATTATATGTGTGATCACTCTTGCAATTGACTTCAAAGGGCTTTTTGTGAATCTAACTTGCTTAAGGTTATGTTCTTAGTATGTGATGGTCCACATTGGTGTGACTAGAAGATCTTCCTGTTACTATTTAAATAACCAATCAAACTTGCTTAAGGTTATGTTCTTAGTATGTGATGGTCGACATTGGTGTGACTAGAAGATCTTCCTGTTACTATTTATTCGTTCTTCATGAGTATACTAATAGTTGATAACTTGATTTAAGTAACAAGATTCCTTTTGGGTATCTTTTCTAATATATTTATTGCACCTTGGTTGAATACTTGAATCTATGAATCCAACCCTTTTGTTTTATATAGAACAAAACCGATTCTTACTCAAAGCTATGAAAGGTGTTTGATGAATGGTATTATTTATTGTTTTCTCCTCTATTGATTGTTGTCTAATTTTTTTTAGGTAACCATGGTTGGATTTTTAAGACTTATGTAAGCCTGTATACTTGATTTTAGATTTTTTTTTTCTTTTTTATATTTTGTAAAATGGTTAAGATTTCATGGGTTTGCATAGTTTTTTTATACTAAAGTTAGACTGGTTTAATGGCTTAGCCCAGGTAAATGTCGTTTACTATCAAACTTCGCAAACTATGCGTAAATGTTCATATATAATTGATTGTCGACTGTTAATGAGTAGGGTTCAATACATTTATGTGCACCGATCATTTCTCTTGGACCAAATTAGTTTCATCATGATAATTCCAAGTATCGGTGCCCACATACACCCATATTAGCAGACATTACTGAATGGAACTTCACCTTCAACCTTAGGCTTTTTAGTTTGATGTAATTCCAAATTGAACCTTTATCAAGTATAAAGTTGTAGATATGAATTGTTACCTGATTGTTCTACCTTTTTTGAAAAATCATATGGAATGACATGTATTTAGCTTGATCAATTTCATTTTAATGAAACAATGTATTAGATTCTTTTTATAAAATGAAACAAATTTATACAACTTACGTATTTAAATGGATCGTTAAATATTAGATGTCTTAGTCACTCTTAATTTAAGTTAATAAAAACAACCAATGTAATAAAAAAACGTAAAGATGCCAACATCGACTAAGCAGATTCTTAATTGCGTTCAACATTCATTTTTTGTGTAATCTATACTTTATGATAGAAATATATATTCACATTTAGGTCTGTAAAATCCATATTTCCCTTTATTCATAAAATTTATATATTAAAAACATATATTGAGTCTGCCCGTGTATAGTTAAAAGTAAGATAAATAATTGAAGGAATTTTGGTAAAAGTAATTTTTTTTGTGTGTGTGCAGATCTTGGTAAAAGAAGTATAGCATGTGGATTTTAATTTGAGCGTGTCACACAGATAAGGACAATACAGATAGTGAATATATTTTTTCCTTAAAAAAAATCATATTCCCAAATACGAGTAATAAAAACGCACACTTACCATTTATCCACACGCAGAATCCACTTATACCGTACAAGTCAGTTATTAACTTAACCTTTTTCTTGTTCAAACTTTTGTCTTCACATCTTCAACACCACGTTTTCTACCTTTTTTCACCGAACCGAACCAAACCCATCCATCTTTCTGACACCCAATCTCAACTTGTTCACTCTATTATAAAATCTTTAATTTTTAGTTAAAGATTTGAAGAAGAAGATGGGATCTGGAGCTGGAAATTTACTCAAATTAATTGCTCAAAACTTTGACATTCTTGCTGGGTTTTTCTCTTTCTCTTTCACACTCTAGTTTTTACTATAAAATTTTTAACTTTTTTTGGTTTTTTACTATCTTGGCTTCGTGTTTCTTTGAGTTTTATAAAATTTGTTATGTGGGTTAAGTTGTTAGTTAATGATAAAGTTTATAGGGTTTTTATACAGATTGGTTATTAGGTTTACTACCTTTAAAAGATGAAGTTTTTAACAGTTTTTTGTTAATAGTAATTAGAGGGTGTTTGGAACTGCTTATTTGTTCTGCTTAACTGATTATTTTTAGGTTGATAAGCAGTTTGTCCAAACTGGTTATGTTTATCTGCTTATTTTTGGGCAATAATGCAGTTTTGAGGAACATGCTTATTACAAAGTGCTTATCTAAGATGGAGCTATTTTTTATGTTTATCATTGTATGTAACCTAAAATCTTTTATTAATGGATTAATTTTTTCATCTTATTGCGTTTTTTTACAAAATAAGCAAATCCAAACACTTATTTTTGAAGTGCATATTTTTAAGCAGCTTATAAGGTGGGCTTATGAGCTTATTAAAATTTGATAAGCTCATAAGCTCATTTTTGTGGGCTGATGAGCTTTATCATTTTTTCAATAAGCTCATAAGCCAATCAAATAAGATTAGACAAACACCCCTAAAGTGTTTATAAATAAAGCATTAAGCAAAGGAAAAAAGAATAAGCAGTTCCATACACTCCATGATTCTTGTTACTAGTATTATGTTAAAATGTTAATTTTCCAATGCTTATTTGTTGTGATGATGCTGATTTGGTTTGTATTGTGGTTTTGCAGCCCGGTGGTTAGTTTGGCTTATCCTCTGTAAGTTTGATTTCGAATATGTTTATATTGGTATAGTTTTGTTTATGGTTTAACAAATTGATAATGATTGAGGTTTTTTTTTTAAATATTTTAATAGATATGCATCGATAAGGGCGATTGAGACTAAGTCTCCCGTGGATGATCAACAATGGCTTACTTATTGGGTTTTGTATTCCATGATTACTCTTTTTGAGCTTACCTTTGCCAAACTCATTGAATGGTAATTTTTCGATTTTTATGGTATCTATTTACCGAGTTTTTTTTATTTGGAGTGAATATTAAGTATGTTACATCCCTTTGAGTTTCGCCATTGACTTAGTTTAGTAGTTATTGTGATGCTACGGACAACGACTCCTAAGACTTATTGTTGATCCCGAAAGTAACTCATAGCTTTCAAATTTTCTTAAATTCTAGAAATAGTGGGATATCATCTGAAGATGTAAGTGGGATCGTTTTGTCACAGCACATGTGAAAGTCATGTTTGATGTTAGTTTTGGAAGAAACAAGCTAGGTATAAAGTATACTAAGATTGTATCAGCTAAAACTTATGATAAGGTGAAGAATTTATGCTGAGCAAGTGTAGATTTTTTAGTTAACTGACGGGTGCTTATTTAGTTATTTCAAACAATAAAGTACCACTAAAAGAAAGATGCAAATCTAACTTCAAAGTTGGAAAAGTCAGATGTGAATATAGTTTTAGACAAAAATCATATTTAATTTGTGACTAATATCTTGTTTTGATTATGATGTGTATTGTCCATTGTTTTTGTGAAGTAATATTTACTGATAACGCACTGGTTGGCATTTTCAGGCTCCCATTCTGGTCATACGCTAAGCTGATTGTAACATGCTGGTTGGTGATACCGTACTTCAGTGGTGCTGCATATGTTTACGAGCAATATGTTAGGCCCTTTTACAATGGAAAACAGACTATTAACGTCTGGTATGTCCCTAGAAAGAAAGACGTGTTCAGTAAACCAGATGACATCCTAGTTGCTGCTGAGAAATACATTCAGGAACATGGACCGGATGCATTTCAAGAAATCATTCACCGTGTATGCATCTCTCCGTTTCATAATCTTTTAGTTTGTTTCGTTTGTTGTAATGAGATCTAATAATCTGTTCGTTTTATGCAGTCTGATAGGGAAGTGAGGTATAGAGGTAGCAACATCTTTGCTGAAGATGACTACAGATACTGAGGTTTGTGCTTTTTCAGGGGCGTTTGGAGCGTGTTTATGTACGTACTATGGCTAAACTTTGTTATCAACCATGTTGTAGGTTAATCAATTTTAAATGGGCTCTGAATATTATTTTACTTTCTGTAAATCGGGTTGCTTTCTACGTATATATCTCTCAATAACATGTCACCCGTTTGTCTTTTTGTATTAGTGTTTTTGTTGCACCCTCAAAACCTTTTACCCCTAGTGGTTGTTAGAACTTTCAACACCCGGTTGTCCCTTCATCTGTATGTAATATGTTTGCATCGAATAGAACCAAAACCATATTCCTATTGTGGCTGTGATAACCAACATTGCTATAGCTTCCAGTAAATAAATAACAACTACGACACTAGGTTTAAGGATTATAATATTTACCACAACAAAACAAGCAACCCTATCGTAATTCTCTGATGATTAGATTTCATAGTGTGATTCGGATGAGATGTTCGAGTGGCAATGGTGGCTCAATCTTTCTTTTTTCTTTCTTTTTTTTTTGTTGCTCAACGCCAGATAGTCCTTGTGATAAAATCTTTTGTACATGGCTTTGACTTCAGTCTCTCGAGTAAATTTGGGCAATGGCTCCACGCCGCCTCCACCCACTATCACTCAAGTTGACAATCAGGGCCCCCTTTGAGGGGATCAAAGGAATCCATTCTTCATTCTTGTGTACCTCTAAACCTCCCGTGTCTTGGCCCTTTTCTGTCTGGACCTCATCTCCGGCGGTGAAGAAAGGCGAGAGATCGACTGTTGGAATAGTAGGTATTGCATACTGTTTTCCGCAGTTTGACTCCTTGTTTCTGCCTTATATATATTTGATAACTTATAGAATGCCAAGTTCACATTTTTGCATAAATTGCAACGGTTGCACAAAATTAACTAATAGCCCAATGCCAATTACCATACATTTTAGCGCACCTTCGGAAACAGTGATTTAACTGTCAAAAGAAACGGCCCTTAGTGGGAGGGACCGTGAGTGTTAAAAGTGTACGAGATAGATAGTTTTAACCATGGTTGTTAAGATCCCGATCTTGATCTTAGGATCTTACGATTTTACGATATTGCAAAGCAAAAACGATCCGGATCCTACATAGGATCTTTGCAAACTTAGGATCTTATAGGATCCCGATCTTGACCATAGGATCTTAAGATCTACTACGATCCGATCTTACTTTTCTCGAACCACAAACTACAAAACTACAAATTTATGGGTTGAGTTTTGTAGAACTTAAAAAACTACATGTTAATCTTCTTAAGCATTTTATAATTATAATTTACGACAACATTTCTATGAAACATTTATATAATTTTGTGTTAATGATATATAGTAATGTTTATATATGTATAGTATTACAAAGATTATTAAGAAAATGACATCATAGTAGGATCTTAAGATCCCGATCCGATCTTACGATCACGATCTTGCAAAGACGAAAACGATCCTAAGTAGGATCCCGATCTTGAAAACCTTGGTTTTAACATAAGAAAACGTGACTATACGTGAAAGTCACTGCTAAGCGGAAAGGACGACCGTGTAATTTACCCCCTTGTTTTTTTATTAAAACAACAAAACTATCATCATGTGAATAAAACAGTTGTACTTTAAGATCAAACACCCACGCTGGATTTGAAGATTGCAACACCAAAAACAGGAAAACAAGCAACCTTATACCGGTTCATGAAATACTAATTAAACATAAAGGAAGAAAACAAGCAGGCAACCTTAATTATATCGTTTCTTGGATGACTAATTAAACTTCATACATTGTGAGTCGGACGATGTCTTCAGGTTTTGATGGTGGGTGAGTCTTGTTTCTCATCCTCAAAGCCTGATAATCTTTGTAATAAAATCCTTTGTACTTAGGTTTGGCTCCAATCTCTTGAGTAAATTGTGGCAATGGCTCCACCCACTTATCACCTTGCAAGCTATAGAAGAATACATATGAATGTCGGCTTCTTTCCTTTGGTCTCACCACTCTATGTGTCGCGCTTTTGAATTTCTTATTGCTCAACACCTATAAATAACAAAATTCCAATTATAGCTTATGTATAGTTAGTTAATGATGCATATAAGATTGAGTTGAATATGTTACCTGAATAACATCACTTATATTGACAACCAATGTGCCTTTTGATGGGATGACTGGGATCCATTCTCCATTTTTGCATACCTCTAAACCTCCTACGTCTTCCTGGAGGACCATGGTGATCAAGTTTCCGTCTTCGTGTTCAGTTATGCCATTGTTCTCAGTTTCAGTCGCCGGTTTGTACCTCATTGTGACCATGAAATCCCAATTTCGGTCATTGTTGTACTCCCTCAGAAAATTGTAAGGGAGACCTAAACACTCGCTAATTATGTCTTCCAGTATTTGGCCCGTCTTCACGAAGTATTTGAACATTTCTTCTAATGTTTTTCTACAAGTTAATGCACACATCATTAGACGTCATAATCTTAGAACCTATAATCATTTCTATGCTACGAGCTCTTTAGTTGTAGTAAATGTTTATACTATGCAAATATGAAACATGTCCTTGACAAATATACGTACTAACTTTCAGTGTACATAAAAACACAACGTTATTAAATGTTAATTGCTAATGTGACCTCTGCATGTGTCCTTGAATCGATATGCATGTTGAGACCTCAGTCACCTCTCTTGGTGGCCACGATATGACAAGGGTATTAACTTGTAGAAATGTTATTTGTAATAAATTATTTTAAGTTAAACAAATCATCGTTGACTTTACACATATAAGATACTAGCATAAGGTTAGATGATGTAATGGTAACTATTATTTTTAACCAACTTAGTGTAATATTACTAAAAGCATACCCCACTTAACAACTAAATTAAACACTCACATACAACAAAGAAGGGAGGACTCGGTCGTGTTTACGACCGAGTTGTGCTTTTTCTTGGTACATAACGCGACTGAGGGGAGTGTTGTAGTGGGTGAGATGCGTCTCACATGAGGGTCGACCATTTTAGACGACCGACCATTACGGCCGGTCTAAGTCTGATATTGTTTGAAAGTTTTGTATTACAATTCTTCTTTGAGTTTAAATGACGTGCACCTAAGGATGTAAACGAGCCAAGTCGAGCTGAGTACTCTCGGTTGACTCGAATACTAAAACTCCTGCTCGAAACTCAACTCGAGCTCGGTCGAGCTTTAGATTTCGAGCTCGAGCTCGATTATTTTGATTTTAAGGCTCGAACTCGATGAATACTCGGCATATTAAGCTCGGCTCGGCTCGACTCGATTAGTATGAAAATTAAGTAAATATATGTATATAAAAGGGTAAAAGTGTAGTTTAATAGAAACTCCATAGGGCTCGAGAGCTTCACGAGCAGGGACGGACCCAGGATTTTTAATGAGGTGTTGCACAAAGAAAATGTTGGCCAATTAAAGTTTCACCGTAAGAAAATAAGATAGCACAAAAATTTTTGGTGATTGCACATAACAAAAACGGCAATTTTGATTTTTTTTTGCACTGCGTGACATAAAATCGGGTGTAGCCCATGCTACACGCGGCACCTATGTGGGTCCGTCCCTGTTCACGAGCCAAGTATTTTGGAGCTCGAACTCGACTCGAAAGTATCTCAAATAGCTCGAATTCAAGCTCGACTCGTTTAAATCGATTTGATTTGGAGTAGTTTACGGGTCGATCTCTAATAGCTCGCGAGTTGTCAAAGTCTCGTTTACAACCCTACGTGCACCTAATAACTTTTAGTCTAGAGCATGCTATTTAAAACCGACTCAACAGACATGCTCTCAAAAGTCTTTGCTCCTTTGTAAACAAACCAAAAACCACGCTTTGGAATATCAAATTGTACCAACTTTATCATGACTACTAACCAGCTCGATCCAGGTTGATAAACATGATCATAACATTTTTATATCCATTACACTCAAAATCAAACTTATAAAGGCGAATGAAGATGTAAAATATAGTTAACCTGAACTCGGGCGGATTAGTGGGAAGAATATTGAAGGGTGACTCAGGCGGAAACATAAGCATGTACTCGTTCTTATCAAGCGAGTGATCGGGCTGCTTGTTATACCCCGCAGGAAGTGGTGCATCAGGGCCCGAACTAGACTCACGTTTCACCTCATCCGAATAGCTAAAAAACGTCTTAGACAAGTCCATAGCTTGGTTCATAAGTTCAAGTGGCACACCGTGGTTCACTATTTGAAAGAACCCGTAATCTGCACATGCTTCGGCTATGATGTCCTTAGCCTTTTTACGGCCCGAGTCATCACCGTTCGTGAAGAAAGGTGATAGATCGACTGTGCGTATTGAGGGTGTTGGCATACTCTTTTTTGTTGTTTTGGCTCTTTGTTGCTGTGTTTCTTAAACACTAGTTAAGAACTTGTTAACTTAGAGATGGTGGGTTCACATATTTGTCATACATCTAATTATATAGCCAGTGCGTTACATGAGGGTGAGATAAATTATAAAGAATAATAAGGCGACTTATTTTTATATTATTATAACTATAACGACCATGTTTATTGGTTATTTCAACCGACCGATTGGATAACATAAAGACAAAAAAATATATATATTATATATATTGCAAGTACATAAGAGAAAGGAAATTAAACACTCGACCGGATCGTGGGATGACTTCCAAATGTATCCTTCAATCTTGCCACATGTCTTCAAACAATTGGAAACTCTTCCCCCAAGACCCAACAATCACAAATCACTTTCACATCAACTCACTCTTTTTTTTTCTTTTACTTTGTTTATTCTTTTTTATAACATACAACTAGTTATAATACTCCGTACACGCACGGGGTTTTAACATAAAATTTTGATTACTTGTTAATAATTTGTTTGTGAGGTTTGATTTAAATTGCATAGGATTATATCGTACATAGTTATTATCACGTGTCCTTCTTAGTTTTGATAATATTTTTTTTTAATTTCATTAGACCTTAATCTTTGTAAAATTACTCCCATCTTTTCTAAGTTTTTTTCTTTATGTTTTTGACACTTATACTTTTATGTTTAATTCTCTTTTTTTCACTAAATAAAAACGTGAGGTGATTTTTTTGCCAATTTTAGAAATATTTTGACTTTTCTAATTAAAAATAATTTAAAAAACCTTAAAAAGAAATTCTAAAAGATGTATCTTTTCTTCTAATCCAAAATACCACATGTCACTATATAAGTGGACAAGTATATTTTCTTCTATTTTCTTATTGGTTATCCATATTTTTGATAAACTAATAGATAATTTATGTTTTTTTTTCAAAAAAAAATATAATAAATATACAAATAATGTTAATTTTCAGTCTCTATAAATATAGTCCAATATCGACATATTTTCATACACTTCTCAATTCTTCATTTCTGATTTCTTAACCTTTTTATATCTAGTTTATCTACTATGGATCCTAATTATCATAATTATTTCCCAAACACCCAGTATTATGGAGGTTTTCAAAGTCTTCTAAACTCCCAGTCTCCGAATCTAAATCCAATGCCTAGTACACCTAACCATGAAACTTCACAACATGTTTCTAGAAATTTGTTTGAAGATTCTCAAATACCAAGCAGAAGTACCGAAAAAATTTCAAAATGAGAAAACCAAAGAAGATATAGCTTTGATGGCAGCATGGTGTCAAGTTAGTGGTGATCCAACTCGTGGAAACAATCAAAGAAAAAGTTCGATGTGGGCAAAAATTTGGCAAATGTATGAGCAGACAAGAGCTGAAAACCCAAAAGATATCGGCCCTCGGAATGAAAATCAGATGAAAGGTCGTTTTAAACGACTTAATGAAAACGCAAGCAAGTGGGTCGCTGCTTACAAGGCAGCGTATAGCAGAATGAAGAGTGGAATGAGTATGAAAGATGTCGAGCTTGATGCGCACAAAATTTATGAGGGAGATGGTAGCAAGTTCTTAGACTTGACTGTATTTAACGAAGTTATGTGTAAACATCCCAAGTGGATGTTAAACATAGATCGTGACAATACACGTTCACGTCCTATAGATGAAGAACCTAATGAAGAAAGTGGTGGCAGTACCAAAAGATCGCGGACTAGTGAAGAAGGAGAGTATGTTGTTCACTCCAACCAAGAAACACCAAATAGTGGTGGTTCAACTATTCAACGACCTATTGGTAGAGACGCTGCCAAAAAGAAAGGAAAAGGTAAGGCATCACAATCTTTTTCATCCGCTGAATTTGTTGAAGAATTGCGAGCAATGAGGATCACTAGGGAAAGTGAAATTGAAGTCATGAATAAAAGGCTCGAGGTAGATAAGAAACGAGAAGAAAGGGAGATAAAACGGGAAGAAAGAGAGCTTAAACGGGAAGAAAGGGAGCTCAAAAAAGAAGAAAGAAAGACTAAAAAGATGTATATGTTGCATATGAAAGCTTTGTTGGCAAAAGATCATCTTTCACCAGAAGACGAAGACATGAAGCGTAATTTGTATGAGATGTTGTATGGAAAGTGATGTTTTGAATTATGTTTGTATCAATATGAATTTTAATAAATGAAATCTTGTTTTTATCAATAATGAAAATAAAATATTATCATAACACGTGGCAATGTTTTACTCGATCATATAGATTACAGATCACCTTATTAATAATGAAAATAAAATCTTATCATAACACGTGGCAATGTTTTACTCGATCATATAGATTACAGATCACCTTATCAATAATGAAAAGAAAATCTTATCATAACACGTGGCAATGTTTTACTCGATCATATAGATTACAGATCACCTTATCAATAATGAAAAGAAAATCTTATCATAACATGTGGCAATGTTTTACTCGATCATATAGATTACAGATCATCTTATATAAATGAGAGATCATTTATGAAAGTTACATAGCCGTTTTACACATTCAAATATATTTCTAATTCAATTTCTCAAAAAAATTATGTCATCTGATTCTGAAGACTTATCATCTGATTCTAACTCAAGTTCGATCTCATCCAACTCAATCGAGTATCATGAATGGGAGTCACGTGTTGTTCAATATAATCAACGCACTGATCGCATCCTTGAAGATGTTATTATCAACTATCCTAATTTAGTCATACAAGACCAAACTCCCAGAGCAAGACGAGCGTATCGTGATAGGGAACGTGAGCAAGGTGAGACACGTTTAATGGCAGACATGCGTAAACACCTGTTTATTCGTATTGTTGATTCTGTTACTGCCAATGATCGATATTTCCAACAAAGACGTGATGCTACGGGTAGACAAAGTCTTTCATCATTGCAGAAATGTACAGGAGCTATGCGGGTGTTGGCTTACGGTGTATCATTTGATGCCGTAGATGAATACTTGAGGATGAGTGGTGCTGTGACAAGAAAGTCTCTCATGTCGTTTGTACAAGGTGTCATTTCTTGCTTCGGTGATGAGTACCTTCGAAGGCCAAATGAAGATGATTTGGCGAGACTACTCAATATCGGGGAACAACGTGGGTTCCCGGGTATGATAGGTAGCATTGACTGCATGCATTGGCAGTGGAAAAATTGTCCTACAGGTTGGGCTGGACAATACGCAGGAAGAAGTGGAAAGCCAACCATCATTTTGGAAGCTGTTGCGTCATATGACTTATGGATATGGCATGCTTTCTTTGGAACACCAGGTTCGTGCAATGATATTAATGTTCTCCATCGATCTCCTGTTTTTAATGATGTGTTAGAAGGTCGAGCACCGAAAGTGAGTTATGTTGTGAATGGTAATCAAAAAAATATGGCATATTACCTTACTGATGGTATATATCCTTCATGGGCTGCATTTGTCAAATCTATATCTTCTCCACAAATTAGAAAGCACAGGTTGTTCGCTCAACATCAAGAGGCTGTTCGAAAAGACGTGGAACGGGCATTTGGAGTTCTACAAGCTCGTTTCGCATTCCTTCGACATCCATGTCTTATTTGGGACTACGAACAAATGGGACAAATAATGATTGCTTGCGTTATTATGCACAACATGATAGTTGAAGATGAACGAGAAACTTACCAAAATTATGATCCATCCGTTTTTTTTAACGACACACAAACAAATGGTGACGATGATGTTGTTGCGTTCTCCACTGAACGAATTGCGGATTTGACAAGTTATATGAGAAACAGAGAACAATTGCGCAACAGAGAAGCTCATTCATCTCTAAGAAATGACTTGATTGAGCATATATGGCAGAAATTTGGCGATGATAATTAATTATGTCATTTGTATTTCTAAAATTTGTAATTTTTTATTTCTTCATGTTTTTGTAATTTTATTTTTTAATAAAAGACGTATTTTATTTCAATTAAAACCTAAAAATATAAAATAATTTTTTTTTTTTATTATTCAGATCGTTGCTTTTCAAAAATATATTTATCAAGTAAATAATTTGTCAAACATATAGTTTTATGTAAACTTTTAATTAGTTAAATTAAATATAAAAGTAATAATATTATATGTTAGGTTGGGTTGTTGATAAATGATAAAAAAATTATGGATTGGTTGTATGTAATGGTTGTGTATGTGGAGGAAAGAGAAAAAAATATTTTAATAAAAGATTGGGTTGGGTTGGGTTGTGAATAAAGATGGTCTAATGAAAAGCGGGTCGAGTTGGGTCACGGTCCGGGTCACAATTAGAGAAGGGCAGGTCGGGCTGCATTAACTTTGACCTAACGCCCCCAATTATTGTAGTAAGACGAGCGTGTCTACCCGCGCTCCGCTGCGGGATGTTTATCGGCCGTTGTTTTCGGCTAGACGTGAGAGGAGGTATATTTTTGAAAATAAAATTAATAGTCGTTACTAACGGTCGTTAAGTAACGATCGATTTCAAGCACTATTTTGGTGCATTATAAAAAAAATTAAACTAACGACCGTTAATGGGGAAAGGGTATTTTATAAAAAATTAAAATGATGGTAGTTTTCATAATTTGATACATAGTGTGAGGAGGTATTTCGTAAATACTCGAGGGGCTATTTCGTAAATACCAAAAAGAAAAATTGAACCAGGTCGGGTCGGACCGGGCGGGTCGACCCAACTATTTAATGCAAGTGTGGTTCATTTTTGTATGTTTATATAATTTATAAATTGTTGTTCCCTCTTAGTTAGTGAATAATAACTACAAAGTTATTATTAACTAACTCATGGCTAGTAAATAAAGTAAGGTATTTGTTCTTTGAAAATGTTTTGTGTACGTAAAGATAACTAATAAGTAAAAACACAAAAATAACTTTTCAACGTTTAACTCTTTTTATTAAGAATTATACCCCATTGTATGCGGAACTACAATGGGGATTGAATGACAATGTGTGTGTGTGTGATCTTCTCACTAATAACTTTACATAAACCTAAAGTGTTATGCAAAGTTAACTACTATGCTAACCAACTGAGCTTGCTCAAGGACTTAGTAGATTTGGAGGAGTAGATGTGTGTTTGTGAAATATACGACTTTGAATGCACAAACTTGACATCTACTCCGTTACAAGAGTTCTATTTATACTACTTAGGTAGGGTCACACCCACATGGGTGGTAAGCACTAATCCCAAAGCTGATAGGCTAGTACATTTGTACAGCTTTGTCTCTATTACAATTTCTATTCTAAGTATGGGACATATGCTTTTTCCAAGTTCAGTCCTGACACTGAACTTGTCTTATACCTATTCAGGATAGGTTGACTTCAGGAGATAAGAGCTTGGACTTATCTACTTTCAAACTATCCCGCCTATTCTTCAGTCTCTTGTCTTCAGGGTCTTCTAGTTGTTGGAGATCGTATGGGGCTCGGTGAGTATATTGCCATAACTCACTAAACTCATCACCTTCTTTTTTGGCTCAGGCTTCATTCACTGAGAAATGCCTCATTGAATGCTAGAGTCTTTGGGGTGTTTGTTTCGGCTTATATGTGGGTTTATGAGCTTACTGATTTCGCCTTATATTTCATAAGCCTGAATTTTCCGCTTATTTTGAGATTTGTGGGCTTATGTAAGTTTATTACGATATAATAAACTTATATAAGCCCATAAATCCCAAAATAAGCAAGAAAATTAGGGCTTATGAAATATAAGGCGAATTCAAATAAGCTCATAAGCCCACATATAAGCCGAAACAAACACCCCATTTCTTGTAGACTCAGGCTGAGCATCTTGAAGGTAACTCACTGAGTGACTATTCACTCAGTGACCTTGGGCAATGAAATTGGCCTAACAATTTAGGTTATTTTGTATTCAAATCCTAAGTGAAAGATCGATGGTCAGTGAAATTGGCCCAACAATCTCCCTCTATTTTGATATAAATATAGCCGAAGTGATTATCAGTGTGAGTGAGTAAATACAGCTTATTCTCACATTGAGTTATAGAAATATTTTTAAGGATACTGAGTTCAACTAAAAGTACTTCATTAATCGATTACAAGGCCCTATTATCTATTACAAAAGATAACAAAAAATACATCATAAGTAATCAGTCCATCTCATATCCAAGAGCTTCCAACTTGACCTTCTTTGACTTGAGCTTTTCTTGGTCAGGATGTTCAGCAATGAGTTTCTTCAATTTCATGTTGAACCTTGCATTTTTAGGTGACTGCACCATAGAGGCCGCTACAAGGTACGAGACAAGAGCTTCCATCCCTACTTTGTCAATGTCACTCCATCTTTGAAATGCTTGGTCACTGAATTCATCAGTGAAGAAGATTCCATACTCAGGCTCTTCGATGACCATGTTGTTGACAAACGGGACATTCTTAGGGAGAGTTTGATTGCATTCTAATCCAGGAATTTTGATTTCAGGCTCAAGTTCCATGCGTTTCCTCTTTCTTCTTGAGGATTTGGACGAGGCCTGTTCAGGGATAGGAACAGGAAGTGCTGAAGGTATTCCAAGCTCCTCAGGGATTTTCTTAATCCTTTCATACCTTCGACTTAGATAATTCATCAAGTCTTTCACAATAACATTTTTCTTCTTGGAATGATCTCTCTCAGTTCATCCAATTCTGAAATACCAAAGTCACCAAAAAGCAAAAGGATTGTGGACATCAAAAGTTCTACCGTCGGTGCCTCTGTAAACTGTTATAACAACTGCTTGGTTTTTGGATGAATTTTGATATTAGTGATTTTCTCATGTTTTAGTCTGTTGTTGATGGTCCACATGTAGTTATCATATTTGTACTTCCTGAGTTTAAAAGATTTTCTGACTTTCTCAGTGTGTTTCCTCTTGAGACTTCATGTTCAGCATCCTGAGCTTTCTTAAATTTCTCATCAGCTTTAGCAATGATTGCCTCTTTTGGATGAATCCCAAGCTTCTTTGCTTCTTCTCGAACCACCTTGATCACCTCAGGCTTGTTTATTGCAAGCAACCTGACTTCTTCCTCAGCTTTCTTAATTTTATCTTCCTTGTCCATGTGTGCCTCAATTTACTCAACAGTGAGATAATGCAACTTTTTGTTTATTGTGTAAGGAATAAGAATTGGAGCATCAGGATCAGGACGAACAATGGATGAGGCTTTAACCAGCTTTCTTTGATCCTCAACCTGCTCATCAGTGGTAATACCTTTGCCTTCTCTTTGTGGGACAATTGGTTCAGGGTTGATGATGGTGATTGGTTGTGCTTGAATGACTGAGGGTTGAGGTGTGGATGAACCAATAAACTCAATGTTAGCATATATTGAGTGCTTAGGTTCTTCAGGCTTTTCTTGCTTGTTTACATTAGTCTCCCCCTCAGTATGAGACGTAGGATCTTCAATGGCAGTGTTGGTTTCATTCTCCCCCTCAACATTTGCTTGAATGTGAGTGAGAGCAAGTGTTGGAGTGACACTGCCTGAGGGAGTTGAAGAGGATTATCCTTTGAAGACTTGGTACATCTCAGTCATCATGGACTTGATAGAGAGAGTGTCTGCCTGAAGAGATGACATACTGGATTGGATGTGGTTCAGAGCTCGTTCAAGACCTGAAAGTCTAGAACCAAGATTCCAGGCCATGTTGGTGGAAGATTTGGCCCAAGCAGCTAACTCTTCTTCTTGTTTGAGAGCATGAGCCAGAAGATCTTTTACAGTAGACTGAAGATCAGAAAAATCAAAGCCCTTGACTAAGGAGAGAACTTCAGTGATATTTGCAAAGATCTTAATGAAGCTCTCAGTGGCTTCACTAATTTTCTTGTTTATGGCAGGGTCATCCTTGATAGCATTATTGATTTCCTTCAGAAGCTCAGTGATTATATTCAGGCCTTTGTAGAGATCACTGGTTGCATTGCAGCTTTTGTCAAGAGAACTCATAGAGGCCACAACCAGCTTGTCAGTCTGATCTCTATGAGCAATGTTTTCATCATAATATTTGATTGTGCAAATATGGGCACTATCAGGCTTAGAAGGGATCGAAGAGTTCTTGTGATGATTGTTGGATTGCCAAGTCTTGAATAACCTGTGTCAACACAAATGGAAATACTACGTTAAGTGAAGCACAAGGGGTGTCCCTGCGAATCACCTCCGGAGTGTGAGTAAGTATGTGCTTTGTAGCGTAAAGTAAGGTAAAATGAGTGTGTATAAAAGTGTTGGTCATACCTAGAGACCTTTCCATCTATTTATAGGTGTGAAAGATGGAACGAGGCCTGGCACAAATATCGGTAAACGTGGGGGCATCCCACGATTTAAGGGGTGATTCCAGGACCTGTGTACCATGATCTCTACCTTGGCTGGAAAGCTTTGGTAGAGAGGGAGAACGTAGGTTTTGACTTAGCCAGACCTTTGCCCTAGTTTCGTCGAAGACCTCCCACGAAGGGTGTAGGTCTTCGCGTAGCGGATTCCCTTACTGGTAATCATCCCGAAGATGATTTTACGCCACTCAAAACTATTCAAAGATCCCATAGTATAATTGGGAAGAGGATCCCATTCGAGCTCGAAGGGGAGACCTTCGAGCCGGAGAGGAGGGTACGTTATCAAGCCCCCCAGTCAAATGTAATGTATGCATCTATGAATGCATTGCTTTTGACTTCTTGAAACCAAATCTTGAGCATCTATCGAAGACCCAAATAGGCATGCTTCAAACATTGAATTGTAAGCCCACTTGTCATGGGGTTAGTTACAACTTTAAATGCAGATCATTCAAGAGTCAACCTTGGTTCTCGCGCACTTCACATCCAGTTTTAACGCATGTTTGAAATCTGGATAAAATGCTACAACATCCTACACGTGGACGGTTGTCAAGGCTTTCCTTACCAACTATAAATTCTTTGCCCTAGCCTCTTCTCTTCCTTTTACCATCATGTTTACCTTTCTTCTTGTTTTCTTCGAATTGCTATGCAACCCTCTCTAAGGTAAGAGAATAATCGTCTTCTTATTCACTATGAGCACCAAAGATTCTATAGCCATTCAAACTTACAAACTTTCTGAGGAAGAGTTTAATGAATTCCTCGCACTCTACTCCATTCCTTCTTCATACCATGTGATTCTTCCTAAATCCAACCAAACTGTTCTCGATGCTCCTCCTGGATATGTCGGACTATACACCCATTCATTTTATCTTGCTAATCTTAGGTTGCCTCTCACTAAGTTCATCTGTGAGGTTCTTGAATATTTCCAGGTTCATATATCCAGGCTTAACCTTTTTGGTTGTGCCAAGCTTACTACCTTTGTTGTTATGTGCAAAGCTTATGGTTGTGATCCCACCGTCGAGCTCTTCCGAGGGTTTTTTAATTTGTGTCGGGCTGGTAAATGGTTGACCTTTGCCAAAAGGCCTGAGAAGCACATTCCTCATTTGTTTTCCAAAGTCATTACCCGTATCGAGGGTTGGAAAGAGCGATTCTTCTATGTCCAAAACTCCATCGTTCCTGCTAAATACCCACAACTTCTTCTTGAACAAAACAAATACGATTCAAAATCTTACAAAGATAAGCTTCCCCTGATATTGAGCAAAACCCCATGTTCCAACGCCTTGGTCGTTATCCTACGAGCGTTCGTATTTTTCTTGATCCCATCCTTTTTTTGGCTGGCCTCCAATCTTCGTGGTAACATGGCCAACAACGACATGCGATCTTAGTGGGTGGCCAGGGTATTTATCTCCCCAATTTCCTTTCTTGTCTTTCTTTTATGCTGATATATGATTTACCTTTTCTTTTTGTAGAAATGGCTTTTAGGAACTTCGTCTATGCTGAGGATGAAGAGGATTTGTCCTTTATACCCAAGGAACCTTCTCCAGCCTTTGGTACTGGTTCTCCATCCGTGTCAGTCAATATAGAACCTCTTATGACTGACGAGGAGCCTGTACTGCAGTCGGCTGAGGCTATGACAGATTCTCGAGGAAGCCCTAACCGTGAATTGTTTGTTGTGCATCCTGGGAGTGTAGTTGCTCGTATGAAGAATAGGAAGTGCAAGACTATGGGAGGGTTATCCAAGCCTCCTGTGAAGAGGAAACTTGCTCCTGGATCTTCGACTGCTCGTGCCAAGACTTTTGCTTCGAAGGAAGATGTCTCTTTTCTAACAATATCTGATGAAGATGAAGGTAAACTTCCATCTTTTGAGTTTGTCTCTATTGTTTTTGCTACATCAGGAGCATACCTAATGTTTTGTTTTCCTTTTTTGTTTTGTATGCCTCTCTGATGTTCCCGAGCTTAAAGATGCTGCTGCCTGTCATCTCAAGATTTTAGCTATTACTCCTCCAGCTTGGAAAAATCATTTGGATAATTATATGGACTTAGAGTTGTTAGATCTTCATGACCGTTGTTATGCTCGGCAAGCTTATGTTAATAATGCCATGAACAGGAGATCTCGTGAGTTGCTAGGAGTCATTGAGAAGCTTAGAGGTAAGTGTGACGTGATCAAAGAGAGGGAGAGAGCCCAAGAAGAAGAGTCTGAGGGTCTCCGAGCCAAGTGTGAAGCTGCCATGTCCGACTTCAAGAAGAACCCAACCGTGGTTGCCTTAAGGGAGAAGATATCCACTTTGTCTTCCGAAGCGAAAGAACACAAAGCCAATCTTGATAAGATGATGTTGGAGAGCCAAAAGTGGGTGGGTTACCAAGCTAACCTTTCATCCTTGGAGTCATAGGTTGTGTCGCTGGAAGCTAAGAAGGCACGGTTGGAGGCTGTCGAAGTATCCCTCCAAAAGGAGGTTGATGATGTGAGGCGGGATAGGATGGAGGTTGTCTCGAAAGTAGTTCCTTATGCTGCTATGGAACTTATCCATAGTGACGATTTGGGTAGCTTAGTTGGCAAGCTTGTTACTTCTTCTATTGTTTATGGGAGATGTAAGGCTTTTGAGCAGGTTGCTGTAATGAAGGAGCCCTTCAACTTGACAAAAGTGAAAGGCTATCGTTCTTCATTTAAGAAGGAGCACAATCAGGCTGGTAATGATCTTGCTACCACGACTTTTCCTTAGTTATCAGAGTTTGTAGCAGATCCCTCGGCTCCTGTTGAAGTCTTATTGTCGAAGAAGCCTCCATCCATTCAAAAGCCTGCTCCTTCGAAGACTCAAGCTCTTGTTGCCTCTTCCCAGAAAGCTACTCCATCCTTTGTTCCAGCCTCTAATACGATGTCTCTGCCTGCTGATATTTCTGTTGTGAAGCCCTCGTCTTTCCAGGTTGAATGAAGGTCACCATGTAGGTGATAATTTGGTCCTTAAGGGTGGCATGTACTCTTGAAACAATTTGGTGTGACTTAGGCTTCGGCCTTAAGACAATTTATTTTTATCTGTAACAATGGTTCGTGTATGCCATTATTTGAATAGTGTATGTTGGCCTTTTTGGCTAACTTTTAATATAGGTATTGGGTCCCAAATTTTGTGATATGTTTGTGTTCCTCTTATGTGGGGATTTGGGAGACTATATTCTGACCCCTTATCTTTGTAGATAATAACACGCTTCATCAAGCGAAGGCTCATGTGTGGCCTTAGTACATCGACTAGTTGTTGATTTTTCAAAATGAAGGGTTGCGACCCGCTTCATTGTGTCCTCAAGGCTTCAAGGGAAGCAATGGGGAAAGTTAACGTGAATTTTTTTGGATGTTCATTTTTCGTAGGGCTCATGTGTGGCCTTACGTCATCCTTTCATCGTTGAACTTAGTAATATGAGGCTCAAGTGTGGCCTTAATATCTTTGTTATAAGTATCGTCACAAAAGATTTGGAGTAAATCCGTTTCATTAGTAGTGTAGAAAGATTTACATCATCTCACGTATGAACACTTAGTTTGCTACACTTTTTTTTTCAAATAATCAAAACAATGACTTTTGTTTAAATAAGAAGGACTGTAAAAGGTAAGTTTACATGTAAAACTTACGAAGGCTTGTACTCTTTGCAGTTTGAAGGAACGAGTGATCGGATGCATCGACAATTTTGTAGAGTCCCCCTTTTCGAACTTCACTTATCATGTGAGGGCCTTGCCATGTCTGTGGGCTGTTTGTGTTGTTTTGTGAAAGTAAAACGAAATCTCCAATCTTGTAAGTGGAGTGGCTACTCCTTTCGTTGTGGTACCTACAAAGCTTGTTTCGATAGTAAGCCTCTTCGATTGAAGCTACCTCCTTGCTTTCTCTTCTCTTGTTAACTTCCTTTATTCTTCCCCTATCATCTTTAGCAACATTGTTTTCGGATATTTGGATTATAGCTTCGGGGTCGTAAGTTAGGCTGAACGGTGTCTCCTTTTGGCTATTTCTTGGAAGCGTTCTATGTACCCGCAGTATTTGTTGGCTTATCAAATCACACACAAACACACGAATTTGCAAGAGAAAACTAGAGAGAAAGATTGTAAAGAGAGAAAGTAAAACAAAGAAAAGGGTTACTTCAATAAAAGAGAAAAATGGAGCAACACCCTCTCCACACTTGGAGAGGGCTATATATAGTTGTGTACATGGGCCGACCTTGGGTTTAAGTGGGCTTCCAAGGCCGGGCTTGCTATCTAATAGGCTTAAAGCCCGTAACTAGGCCCAATTAGCATTCTAGAATTCCCCGGAACATATAATAGACTAATACAAGGTTCGGGAGTCTTAATGACCATCACTTCACATAATACTAGGTCTAACAATCTCCCCTTAAGGGGTGGTTATTGCATAAGGCTTCACTTCTTGTTTTATTCATTAGTCTTGGAACCTTGTTGTCTTGAGAATTCTTTTGAAGTTCCCTTTTCATGCTTGTGATCATGGATCTTGATCTTTAACTT
>BQNB010044150.1:0-42960 GCA_026074375.1 Tanacetum coccineum
ATGTTTACGTTTACGTTAATATTTACATTTTTAGTTTATACGGTTGAATGGTGAGTTGTAGTGAGCAAGTGAGAGGAGAGAGAAAGCGTTGGATGATGAGTTTCGAATAACCGCTCTCTCTTCATCCAGCCTAAAGGTCCCTCGGAAAACATGATTAAAAAAAGGGATAATTCCATTTCTAGCTCAAAATCCGAACCAAAAATGCAACTCTAAGCTTAGGAATATCTTTTTCCAAAACTGACCCCGGACAACTTGGCTACTGGGCAACTCGCGTGCAGAATTTGACACGTGGCAAAAAATACACATTTTTAGGGCAAATTGGTGTACTTTTTAGGGCAACTGTTGTACTTATGGGACAACCGGGCTACTTTTGAGAAAAAAATGTTCCTGAGCTTAAAATTGCATTTAAGGTTTGTTATTTGGGCCAGAAATGGAATTATCCCTTAAAAAAAACACAGAAAAATAATAGAAAAAACATGACATAACATTTTCTTACCAAGAATATAGAACAACTTCCAAATTAGATTCGTCAAAAGTCAAAAGTCAAAAACATATTTGTTTTTTGTCTTAAAAAAAGTCTCTTACATTTCATCATCATCATAATCTTTGCTTCTTTTTTTCTTTAGATGATTCATTAAAGAAGCAAAGAATAATAAACCCACAACAAATCAATCACACACATTACAACCATAACATTATAGAAAAAAAATTCAGAAAACCCTGTTTTTTTATATTTATTTGAAAACAGAGGATCGATTAATGGGTTGTGTTGCTAGCAAAAATGGTGATGCAAAAGCTGAACGTTTTTCACGTTGGAAAGCTACCGGCATTGTTGCTTTACGTGATGCTAAATTAAAGGTACCACTTTCATTTCCGTTATAAATTTGCTGTTTAAGGACAAAAAACGCACGGTTGAAGGCGGAGTCAGAGAGTTATAGTCGAGGGGCACACTTTTATAAATTGGCTCAAAATATGCGGATATTTAAAAAAAAAATTGCATTAGAATTTTTTTTCGCTAGTGGGCATGTGCCCACCTTGCCCCTCTTGTCAGAAAAGTGTAATATTTTTGATTGGTTGAAATATCGGAGTGGACAATATTTTGGAACATATCAAATGAGAAAGATGGACAACGATTTTGGGACTGTGGGAGTATTTGATTAGTTTCATGTGTTTTTTTGTTTGTTCATTTTTTGTTTGTATGTTTAAAACCAAGGATCGTTATACGGGTGTTTGGGGTTGCATTTTATTAGGGGGTGTTTGCTTAGGTTTTTTAGGGGGCTTAGGAGCTTATTAACTTACAAAACCTAATTAAGCTCAATCAAGTGTGTGGTTAAGCTTATATGATTGGGTTTATAAGCTTATATGAGAGGTTTGATAAGCCCAAAGTTTGTGACTTATTTGAGGAGGGTATTAGACGGTATGAGGTATTTGGCCTAAGCCCGGTTGTAGGCTTGGTCCGTTAGGATTTTATCATATGTACTATATTAATATTTGACGATTAATAAAAGTTTAGCCTACACCACGGGCATTACAACATTACGTCTCTAGCCACCCCGACAAACTCTAGCCGCCACCATTCATCCACTCTTAAATAAAATCATTTTTTTATACCCTCGTATAAAGGGACTTACGTAAGGGTGTTATAATAAAAGACTTTTATACCCTCATATAACAAGGAATAAAACTTAGTGGGGACCGGGTACATTTTTGACCTACACTTTGAAGTAGTAGGCATTATTAATACGGATGTTAAATGAAAATGTGAATTGCACTTTTGGGAATGCGGACATGAAACAGTAAGGGCTTAATTGTTTATATTGGATCAAGATAAGCACTTTTTGTATTATCATGTGTGGAAGTTCTAATTTTGAAAGTGCATAAAAGTAAGCATAAGCAGAAAGTATGCAACCCAGACACGGAGTTAGGCATCTTATGTCTACGTGACTGAAAATAACTTATACGCTAAAATCAAATCTGTAATTTTAATGTACCCAAGAATAGTCAGTTTGAAATGAGCAATTGTAAAGTGCTACTCCATACCAGTTCCTTTTACCGTTGGTACATTCAAATACTGCGAACTGTTTATTTGTTTTTTAACCGATAGTTTATTCAAATGAGCAATGGCGAATATTGAATACCATGTGTACTTTTTATTGTTAGATTAGCATAAAGGAATATTATTTTGTTATATTTTTTTTTGGTATTTATACTATGTTTGAAGGCTATAGTTTGTTTGTTTGAAACAGTCATTTCCAGATGAAGTTCTTGAGTTGGATAGATCCGTACGGACAATTGATTTCACACACAACAGATTAGGTATATCATTTATCTCTTTTAAGACGATTTGCATGTGTTTCTACTAATTACATAGTTTCAAGGGAACCTTAGAGAATCACATGGCGTTCTTAAGTTATTTGATACAATTGTTTTCTATTAGAATATAACATTAACAACTCCATTATGGAATGTTAAACGCCGTAGAAGATAATCGTCATGTGATATTTGATTAATCAGAGTTAGATAGTTAATTCTAATAATACAAGCCGTAGAAGATACTGTTTGGATATGTTTCTCTTTAAGTTAAATAAATTCAGTTACATAAGAAATTAATAGATAAAATGACAAAAAAGATGTGATTGTAACTCTCATTCTACTTGACGTAAAGAGAATCAGGACGGGACCCACAGAATGCACTACATAGATTGGACGAGTAAAGTTGCTTTTTCTAGTAGGCTCAGGGGCTGTTTGGATTTGCGTTTTGCAAGTGATTATCTTCAGTTTGAATGATCAGATAAACAGATTCCAATTCTGGTTATCTGATTATATAGGGGTAAGATTATCACTTCCAGATAATCAATTTCTGAACAACATCGACATTATTGAGTATCTAGGGTATTGCAAAATTATTTATTTCCTCGTCTAAACCAGCTAGAAGGATTTCTATTCATTTCACTAAATGTCTATTATTTTTGAAGATGCTGTTCTTTTTGGTTAATTATATCTATTTTTAGTTTTTTACCCTAACATAATCAGAAATTATCTTTCATAGTCCCTTTTATCAAAACTTATTATTTAACATAACACAATCACTTTCAGAATGCACATCCAAACACCCCGTAAGTCAACACACTTTAGGATCATAAAGAGATCTGATTACAATTTATCGCCAACTTTGTTTTTTGCTACCACAGCTGACATTCCAGAGGATATCAGCAAATTAACAAACATGCAGAGGCTGGTAAGTACTATAAGCCTACATCATCATTTCTTTATCATTGCTTGTTAGAACGTATGCCAGTAACTGTGTTATTCTCCAATCTAAACTTTGCCAAACATCCATCAATTATACTATTGTATTTTTAACCATATTTACGAAAATTATATGATCATGTTTTACAATTGCAACATCTTTTTTTGAGTGCCGAGTTGGCGAGTTCAAAGGAGTTCAATATGTTGGATAAATTTAAATATTCTATTTGATATCTAAGCACAAAAAGTTCTCAATCATAAACCGGATCATTGTCTTTGTGGACTACATAGGAAGTCAAACAATGCAATATTTCAAAGCTTAACGTGCATGAATTTAAGACTTCTTTGGTAATTATGATATACTTGGAATGGATAGTAAATGTTTTGTTAACATTCTCTCTTTGAATGTCACATGATTGATGACAACTGTGATTCTATGTTAGATTATAAGTAATTAATAGCGGAAATGACATAACTTTGTTTCAGATTTTGGCTGATAATCTGATCGAGCATCTTCCAACGAACGTGGGCAAACTTCAGTCTTTGAAGTTTATAAATCTCGACCAAAATAGAGTTACTATTTTGCCGGATGAATGTAAAAATAAAAATTGTTGTTCATTATATCCTCCATTCCATGAAAATTGCAACAATTAAGAATTATATATAAGAGGATATGGTCAAACGGGTTGAAGAAAGTGTTTTGCTATTAAGTAGTAGTCTATTGTATATTATCGTCATAATATTTGTATATATAAGAGGATATGGTCAACCCAACCCGAATCGGCGTGTATCGACCCGTACTAATTCCATTTTGACCAATCGGTTCATTCTGTCACTCTATTATGAACTCCACTCAAGTATTTACGCTTTTTTTGAACTAGTGGTGCATAAGACGTTGCAGTTTTCATGACGCATGGAGTGTTTTTACGTCATGGGTTTATTTTTTTTAAGGCATTACATTGATTCCTTACTGTTGTTTGTTCAGTGGGCCAACTGGTGAGACTTGAACGCTTATCGATATCGGGCAATCAGTTATCCACTCTGCCCGAGACCATAGGAAGCTTGCGCAATGTAAGTGACTTTTTGTAGCAGCTTATGAGTTGATTTTCAATTATAGAAGTTAATCGAGCTTTTGTAATGCAGTTGTTATTGTTGAATGTATCGAATAATCATTTGAAGTTTCTCCCTGAATCTATCGGGAGCTGCTTTTCGTTAGAAGAGCTACAAGCAAATGGTACTTTACACTTCTTTGATTTTACTCCAAGGAGTATTCTCTCATGATGCTTTAGTTTATGGTTTAAGTTCATGGCATCATGTGTAGTTTGATTATATTTATCTTAAGCGTGATACTCAACTGCAAACAAACCATCACTCTTGAGAATGAGAAATAAATAGCTACTGTATTTTTTTGCAGGAACAAGTAATTTTGAAAAAAAGAGAATCAGTATGATTTTTATTTTCTTATAGAGCTATTTATGTGTCTAAAACTTCTCAAGAATTGCATGTTACGAACTACAATACTTATTTGGTATTGTAGCAATCGATGATACTTATTTTCTTAGATGTTATAAATTGGTTTGGGCTGAATGTGTACTTTTTAGTTTAGGGTTCGTTTGACCTGCAAATAATTTGTCATTTTTTTAAACTTTCACATTATTGATTATTGGGTTTAGTGTCATTTCAAATATTATATTTGTATTAAATTAATAATCTAAAGATTATGAATCAAGTAATTTAAGAGGGTATTTGCTTTGCGACACTTGTTTGACAGGGCTCTTTTATATCCTTTAATTTGACCCGTTTGTGAAAAACACATAACCAAAATTGACCCATTCATAAGTAAATGGGCCAAAATGGCCACCTTTAGCTTGCAAGAAAAGCATTGTACGATGGTAGGAAATTGAATCACTCGTTTCTTTAATGTCGTTTCTGAGTTTGTCATGCTAAAGTTTCTCATTGACTCAGCTTTGTGTTACTGGATTTTTTAATTTCCAGAAAATTCTATTGAAGAAATTCCTCCTTCAGTCTGCAATCTCATTCACCTGAAGTCTCTATGTTTGGACCGTAACAAAGTGAAACAGGTAGCTTTTTTATGCAGAATAGTTACTATTCCCTTTAGAAGACAAAGGTCATATCCATTATGCATTTGACACATCATGGCGTGCCCATATATATGGTGCTGCAAGCGAATGCTGCCGTGACCCATTTACCTAACTTG
Source organism: Tanacetum coccineum (assembly GCA_026074375.1). Lineage (NCBI taxonomy): Eukaryota > Viridiplantae > Streptophyta > Magnoliopsida > Asterales > Asteraceae > Tanacetum > Tanacetum coccineum. The sequence goes on from BQNB010044150.1 coordinate 5,468, forward strand.
ACAAGAAAGATAATAGGACCCATAAAATGGAGAACAACGGAAATCCAAATATTTTTATACTATAAATCTTTAATGTATATGTGAAAGTCTAATTATCACACCATGTGCTCTACAGATACCTCCAAGTTTGTTGAAGTCATGCAAGACTCTACAGAATATTTCATTGCATGATAATCCCATATCTATGGACCAATTCCAATCGGTAACATTTAATATCTCCTATTTCCCGTTGATAAATTCTACTTTCAAGTCATGCTAGTTTATTTTAACCATAATTAATAGTAGTTCTAAAATTTGCGGTCAGATGGAAGGATTTCAAGAGTTTGAAGCTCGGAGGAAAAAGAAACATGACAAGCAGATAGATTCAAATGTGATGATTGGTTCTAAAGGCCTCGATGAGGGTGTCGATCTGTGACGATGAGGGTGTCGATCAGTGACGTTAATATGCTATCCCATTTTATGTAAAGGTTTTACACTGTTACATCCACATCCTTCACTAAATTTCGAGTTTTGTGCTGTTGAAGAACAACAGTCTTCTATTTTTCTGTTTCCTTTTTCTCCTTTTTAAACTGGAAAAATTTGCAAATTGCGAACCGTACGGAGTGGACTAGTCAAGTAACGGTAATTATTTAGTGCGGGTCAAAATGGGTCAGGTGAATTGCCAACACTTTTTTATTTATTGTGTTAATGATTATAAAAACTAGAGTAAACTGCAAAACCTGTCCATGTGGTTTATCCCTTTAGTGACAAACCATCCATGTCATACTATTGGCATGAACGATTCCTAAAAGACCAAAAGTCTAATGAAAGTCGAAAACCATTCCTCTCATGCATGATTCATGCAAAAGTTTGCCGAAAAGTCAAGCAAAAATTATCCCTGAGAAGGATGGATTCCGTTAGACTTTTGGCCTCTTAGGGATGATGTCAACACTTTCTAACATAGATGGTTTCTGTCCAAATGGACAAACCAAGTCTAGTTTACTCTAAAAAAATTGAATACACTCCGGATGGCTTTTAACCTGTTTGATTCTTTAGAGGCTAGACATAACCCAGATCAAATCATTCGTTGGTAACTCGGTCAAAATGATCATTTTTAGGTAATGGCATCATGAATCGTATAGATGAGAACATCACGGTCAAAATGATCATTTTTAGGTAATAGCATCATGAATCGTATAGATGAGAACATCACTTTGTAAGGCAAATCACTAAATGCCTTGGTGAGCATGAGCCAAGCCACATGTTTGACTAGATGACATCTACCTTATAATGGCTTAAGGTTTGGCAAGCCTAACAAATAGAACCTAATATGGCTATGGCTCTGGCTCTGTCTATAATTACACTTTTAACAAGAAAATGGTGTCTTAGAGAGCTAGGTACGGTTGATGTCACGACAACTTTTACCCTATAACATGTCTATAACACCAAACCATAGAAACATGCACCCTCTCAATAACATTCATATAACACACAATTATAAAAGGCCGCTGGCTCCACTTTTACCCTTAAAAAAACAACAAAAAAACTGGATGGGGCTCGTTGCCCGGATCACATTCGGACCTATAACGAGGGACGATGGTACAACTATGGCGTATGTCGTGCGCCATAAGCACCATTTTGGCACCTATAACGTGCTATAGGTGCATTGCACCATGCTCTCTTGGCAACGATTCCTTGAAAATACTTTTATAAGCGCAATCATGTTTATAAAATTTGGCAACATGACACTTTTTTGACTCCCATTGCAGAATGATGTCCATTTAGAGCTCGAACCTGTTTGCATGATCAACAAGGCTTATGGATCTTGACGCATGCTGTTACCGTGTTACGGTATGGAGCTACATATTGTACATGAAAAAAATGTGCTATTATGCTAACATATATATGGGCATATGGCCATTCCCATTCCTTTATTTCTTCTCCCTTTTCTTCAATATGTGGGCCCAATCATATACCTGGACTTAGCGAGCCCACACATAACTCAAAATGGTATATAACATAGCGTGTATATTAGGTGAAAATTTTGGCTATCAATTAGATACTTGGTCCTCCAAAAGTTTGATTCTATGTGTGGTTTTTTTTCATGGTTTCTGGTAAAAGGTTGTATCTCGGTAATTATAAATCCTGTTAACAGGTCTTTTCGGTTCAGTTTAAATAGCTCGGTAAAGTGGGTTAAAAGCTCGTTATAGGGCGAATCTGGAACCTATAACGACACCATACTGCACCGTGACCCAGGGACGGATCTATAGTATAAATATGGGGGCACGTGCCCCTCATGGCTCGTCGAAAAAGCTAAGAATTTAATGTAATTTTTTTTTTAATTTTGACATTTTTTCGAAAATGACCCCACTCAAAACTGAAATTGCCCCCACTCACATACGAAAACTCAACATTCAACACTTTAAAACCTTATAAATCTTTCATCCTTAAGTAACAATATTCGATTTATTATTTCGATCATAGTTTTTTCTTTCACATTTTGTTGTTATTGTCAAAAAAAAAAATGTTTGCCCCCACAAATAATTTTTTTGGGTCCGTCACTGCCATGACCTACGTTATAGGTCCTTAGCCATTCACATAGCTACCGTTTTCTCGGGTGATCTTTGCTTTTTTTCTTTTCTTTTTTACTTGTGTTGTGTGTGTACTTTTGCGTTTGCAGTTTCACACGAAGAAGAAGATATATATACTACGGAGTATCTTGCAAAATTTACAGTTTAAGTCTTTTAGGTTTATATGTTTTGGTATTTTGATTTCTTTTGTTTATGAGTTGCTAGTTTTTATATGAATGGTAATCTCCTTTTCTTTTTTGAGTTTTGTATTTTAATATTATTTAATTATATTTTTGGTTTAATAAAATATCTTTATTTACAGAAAATGAAAAAAACAAAAAACAAGGACCCATTGTATCTATAAGTCTATAAATTGTGTTTTTGAGAATTTGTGTTATGAGATTGTTATATATTATGAGTAAATTTAAACAAAGGTTAGAGGGTTAAGTGTACAGTAAATAATTTAAAGATAGGATATACAATAACTAGATTAGGATAAGCTTGCCTTGCAAGGCAAAGAGTTTCCTATTCGACTTAGGATGGGTTTCCATCCCCTCATCTATAAATAGAGATTGGGGGGGGGGGGGGGGGGGGAGAGGGGAGGGGGGATACTAGTTTATTCATTCTCTTCTCTAATAGCTTTATTAGAGTTTTACGAGGGTATAACGTGTGCATATTCTTGTCGGTTCTTTGTAGTCTCTCATGTTTGCTACTTGTGCTCGTTACAACTAGCGATCTAGCGTTTCGCGATTGAACTTCGGGTTTGTTGTCGTAATTATCCAACAAGTGGTATCAGAGCCAGGTTCATCGTGGTCTCCGAAGATCGAGTGCTAGATCGAGGTTTCGAGTCGTCCGAGATATCGAGGTTCGGTTGTCGGTTCCGTCAATCGATCGTAGTAGTAAAGTGATGTGAGTATTTTTTGTTATTAAGCAAAGTTGACGAAATTGTTGAATATTTTAATATTCATCCTCACGTGAACAGTTACTACAAAGGTTGCGATTAATTCTTGGTTTCGTAGAAAAAGGATTCGATCAATAAAGTTTCGATTTTTAATATTTAAAAATCAACTTCGGGGTATCGTCTTTTAGGTTTATTAAAATTCGATTAAAGCGAAGGTTGTTGTTGCGGGTATGGTTCAAGTTTCGATCGTGGTTTATTTGGTTTTCAAGTTAACGATAGGGTTTTGCTTGTTCGAAATCGAGGGTTTAGGGTTATTCTAATTAATTCGATTTGCAAGAAAGGGTTTTAGCAACAATAGGTATATTGCACACGGCTTGTGAGGATTTTCGGTAAAGTTGGCTAAGAAACAACTTGACAAGGTTTTTAGCTAGGTTAAAGAAGAATGGCTAGTTCTATAACTAGGTTTGACATCGAAAAATTCGATGGGAAGAATGACTTCGGGTTATGGAAAATAAAGATGCGTGCTTTAATGGTACAGCAGGGATGTGATGCTACATTAGAGACATTACCCGTGGACATGGAAGCAGGTGAAAAAGCTGCTTTGATGAAGAAGGCATACAATACCTTGATTGTATGCTTAGGAGACCGGGTTTTATGGGAACTTACCAAGGAAACAACTGCTGCAGGAATTTGGACGAAGTTGACTAGTCTATATATGGCTAAGTCCTTAGCAAGCAGACTATATCTGAAGAAGAAGCTGTACACGTACTATATGAGTCCATGTACGAAACTGGGTGATCATATAGATGACTTTAATAAGTTGATACTTGATTTGGCGAATATTGATATCGAGATTGAGGATGAAGATCAGACACTTATGTTACTTACATCGTTGCCATCGTCTTACGAAAAATTTGTGGAGACATTGGTGTATGGGAGGGAATCCTTGACAATGGAGGATGTTCCGGTGACTCTGAATTCAAGGAATTGAAAAAAAGAACTGAAGGCACAAAGGAAGAAATTGGTGACGGGTTATATGTAAGGGGAAGGTCAGATCATTTAGGTAAAGCTCATTCTGGTAGAAGTTCGCGGTTTAAGTCAAATGGTGGAACTGGTAAACTCAAGTGCTTAATATGTCATTCAGAAGGTCATATGAAGAGAGACTATCCAATGAAGAAGTCAAGTGGGTTCGTCAAGAAGGGTAAGCGTGATCAGGATTCTGATTCTTCTAATGACGAGGGTAACGCCTACTTTGGAGAAGCCATGGTGATAGTCGAGAATGATGAGATGACTGAATTGGTAATGGATTCAGGTGGGTCTTATCATATGACACATATGAGGGATTTCTTGTATGACTTTAAGGTTGTTGATGGTGGTTCGGTTCAGTTAATTTGAAAACATGACATGCACTACAAAGCGACAAGGAAAGTGAAGATGAGTAGTTGCAGTGATGATCAAACTTTATACTGGAAGTTTCGGATGTTCTGGGTTTAAGAAGAAGTTTGATTTCATTGGATACTCTTGAAAAAAGAGGGTTATACTGTGAAGACGCAGATGGGTAGAATCAAGGTGATCAAAGGTTTTTGGGTTATGATGACAAGGATCAGGAAAAAGAACTGTGTGTATACTTTGGAAGCAAAAGTGATGACTTTTGGTGTACAAAAACATAAAGGTTCAAAACAAGTTGGATTAAATCAACTTGGTTCTAAACAAGTTGGGTTCAAACAATTGGTCATAAAAAAGTTGGGTTCAAACACTTGGTTCCTCGGTGTTGAAACAGAATTACATGGAGTAGAAAGGTTAAAAACGTTGGTTTTGAGGTGGAACTACAGGAGCTCAAAGGGATCGTGAAGCTGAGGTTTTTCAGGTTAGTAACGATGATGCTACAGTGACTCAAAGACGGTTGGAGTGATGGCGTATGCCATTATGAATGCAAGAAACCACACAAATAACAAACAACAAGGAATTCAATAACCCATCAAAGGGTGCCCAACCAGGACTTCAAGAGAAAACTCTCTTTTTTCTATAAACTCATCATCTAATAATTTTCCAACACCTAAACTATTAACATTTTGGGTAAGAAAGTTCAAATAACAATCTTTGACTAGAGAAAGTTAAATACAATCATGACTTTCAAATAAGAAACAAATCAATTCTAAAATCTAAACTAGCTTTAACAAAAATAATAATATTAAAAAAAGAAGATTGACATTATAAAATTGTCCATTTTTCCCCTTTCATCTCTTCGAAATATTTAAACACTTGACTTCACTGTGACCGAAGAACCGACGCTAATCAAGGAGTTGGAGCTTCGATAACAGCCCTGCTCATTCTCCTCCTCTGAAAAAAACTCGTCCTCGATTTTATCCTTCCAATCTCAAACTCTAACTCTTTTCTAAACCCCATTCTTTCTTTAACACGACTTCTCTTTGGAGAATCACGTTCATCATGCCAACCATTCGATGATCTTGAAGGTGAAGTGACATCATCCTCACTCACGTGACCGTTGCCTCAGGCGGCGACTCTACGGTTAGCTTGATTTTGGAATCCGTCTTGAATTTTCTTTACTTTTGTAAGGAGATCTTCATTCTCTACGACACATGGTCCTCATTAGTTATCGGTCGTTGCCTCGGTCGGCGAATCTACGAGCTATGTAACCAAATGATTTTCCACGTCGCCGATCGGATCTTGCCTCAGCGGCGTTCTACGATACTCACCCCCGGGGTCTCCACGACGAACACGTCCGACCATTCGTACCTAGCAGCTCTGATACCAAATGATGGCGGTATGCCATTATGAATGCAAGAAACCACACAAATAACAAAGCATAAGGAATTCGATAACCCATCCAAAAGGTGCCCATCCGATCTTCAGAAAAACTCTCTTTTTTTCTATAAACTCATCATCTAATTTTCCAACACCTAAACCTATTACATTTATAGGGTAAGAAAGTCAAATACAATCTTTGACTAGAGAAAGTCAAATACAATCTTTGACTTTCAAATAAAGAAACAAATCAATTCCTAAAATCTAAACATATCTTTAACAAAAATAATAATATTAAAAAAGATAGATTGACAATTATAAATTGTCATTTTTTCCCTTTCAATCTCTTCGAAATAATTAAACACTTGACTTCACGTGTTGACCGAAGAACCGACGGCTAAGCCAGAGGAGTTGGAGCTCGAACATGCCCTGCATCATGGAGGACAAGCAACTTGAAGAAAAGACAAACACGGACTGCTTGGTAAAGAAGCATGAAAAGGTACACCTTGGTAAAAAGGTGGGGGCAAACATTATGATAACCGGAGTACTTGGTCAAGAGGATGCAGAGAGTAATGTAGCTGAAAATAAGAAAGTGAATGAGTCTATTATGAGATTTCCTAAATTTAGGTAATTAATATATTCATATTTTAATTCTATTTTTACTCATAAGTAAAAAATCTACCTTTTCTTTCACCCGATTCGGCAAATTTCGCGTTCTTCTTTAAGCTTGAGTCGCATTTGAAAATTTATTCCGCTTACGTGTCCATCGTAGTCCTATAATTTCATTGTTCACCCCTAAGGTTTTATAATCCTAATTTTTGACATTTCAGTCGGTTTTTATTAAAATCGTCAATTTTAAAACCTTCGCGAATCTTATATTTGGAATTTAACCGTTATCGATCTAGAAACCAATGAACGCCATATTTTAGCCATGAGAGCTTATTTAATTTATTTTAATGATTTTCTGACTTTTATTCGTGTTTGGCCGAAACCGCGTCAAAAATCGTGTTTTTATATCAAATAACGAGTTAGGTAGACTATTGGGCCTAAGAACCAAGTAATACAAAATTTAACCAAACAAAATACCCAACCAAGCCCACCCCAATAAGGGGGGCCGGTTCCCACACTTGATCAAACGACCCTTTTTTTATATATTCTTTTTAAATATGGAAGATTACTAGTTCTTATCAATTCCTTATATAAAGGCTTTATTTCACTTAATCCCCAACCATAAAACACACACACACAAATGCAAAAAAAAAAAAACCATCTATATTCTGCTTCTTCTCTGTGTCGACAACACCACCACCAAAACCACCATTCCATCTTCAAAACAACCAAAAAAACACTTCATTTTCCTTAAAACTCATATTATAACCCTTAATTAACCCCCATCACTAAAAACCTCCATTCATCCTATAATTTGATTTCTGGATTTTTTATAAAACTTTGATTCTTAGAGTTTTTATTTAATTAAATGCAAGAAGATCATCAAGGTATAAAGTTAAGTGTGTTTGAACAATTTTGGTGAATCAAATCAAGTTTTCGAGTCTCTCTTTTACTCTTGAGGTGTTCGGCCAAGACATCAAAACCATAAGGGTGTGTGGTTTTGATCATTTAATTATTTCCTTGTTATTTTGTAAGTCTTTTTTCTAGTTTTGATTTGGTTTAATTTTATATATACTTGCATGTAGGTTGATCGTGTTTAAGAATCCGTGGATTAGGATGCATGTTATGATTTTGGTGTTATTGATAATTTTGATGATATAGTAGAAGAGTTATGATAGTAGTAGGAGTTGGATGATGTTTGAGTTGATTTTGAAGGGTTTAAAAGTTAGCCGATTAGGTCAGAATGTTGGGAGTATAATTCGGAAAATTAGTGATATTGTAAAATGAGATTTTGTTGTATAACATGATAGGCGTCATCCTAATGAACGTTTCGGTATAAGAATCAAGGTATAACTCTTAAAAACGAATAAGATATGGTCATTAGAAATTTGGAAATCCAAGTCGTCAAATTCTGCACTTGTCATTTTTATTTAGAATTTTTAGTCACATTGCGAGTACCATATCTTGGTCATTCTAAAAGATTTTCTGGATTTTCCGATGCCTAAAACTAAATTCGTTGAACCTACTTTCCAATGGATCAGGCCTCATCGATTTTCAGTACTTATAGGTTAGTCAAAAGTGATTTCAATAAAATGTGTATATATAATGGGGGGGGATAAAAATAAAATATAATAAAAAAAATAAATAAATTTGGTGGGTTAATGGTCTAAACTGCGATCCTGGCCCAGAATTTGGGCTGTAAAGATGTAGTGAGCAGACGGATCAAAACTTAATATTTTTTGACTAAATTTAAACTGTAGCATCTTCATAATATGTATGACTTCCCTGAATTTTTCTATATTTTTCTATGAGGTTTAGTTAGGTCAGATGGTGTCCAACTCTTTCAAAGTCCAGCAGACCCTGTTTTGGGATATGTTGCGTTAGCGTATTTTTGAAAAATGATTATAAGGGTGTTATGATTTTAGGGAAGCTACTGAGATTGATAACATATATAAGTGGGTAGATATAGAAGGAGAACATTGGATTCGACTGTTTGGTATCCTTTAATGTGTGGTTAACGTCTAGTAAAAACTGGTAAAATTTCAGAAAATATAAGTGTAGCATTCTTAGTGATTCTCAATCATGGATTCTTAAACATAGGATATTACTACATGCCGATATATATAAATATGTATCTATTTACTCGTACTACATTACACTTTATTAAATGGCAGTTTTAATTACGCCCACTATTTACAGGGTCCGCGGTATCGTTGGCATTCGTCTTCTCGCCTAGATCTTTAGAATCACTACTTTTCCTTCTAGGTGATTTCATACCCCCTGTTATTACTCAATTGTTTGCAAACTCTACGGGTGAGAGTACATGCTTGATTTACATATTGGATACGCGTACTTTTGAAATTGTATGCTATTTCCTGACTCTATTATTGCCTAAGTACCTACTTTGCCATTTAAGTCCCCTTTCATCATGAGCCGTTAATTACTATGGGTAGTAAACGCGAGTGTTGTGAATAGATCTATCGGGACTGATAATCCCCGTCTGGGCTGTGGTTTTTCTATATAACATTGACCTTTAACATTTGATGTATTTCGTAGGATGTTTCGCAACATCTGTAACTATTTTGGGGCACAAACCTCGAGTACTGGTTTGATTACATTTCATTACATGTTAAGGTTCGGTGTCATGAGCTTAGGGCAATAATGTAAATTTTCTTTAGACTTGGTGAATCTGTTTCTCTTGTCTATAAATACTTAAATCTTGTGGTCCATGAAATTATTACTACTAAACCTATGACTTTACTCACAATTTGTGTACGTTTTGTCATATCTAAGCATAATAATGTGTGATTTCTGATGGGACCCCTTGGATATCATGAAGACGGATTTTGTGTTTTCGTCTATTTGATGCAAACTGTTAAACTTATTTCTCTAAACTTATGTCATCGTTTGAACCGTGTCTTTGTTTAAAACTTTTAAGTGTTGGGACCAAAACTAAAACTCTGATATTTTGAATGCATCGAATGTGACTTATTTAAAAACGCTCTCTTTGAGGTCGTTTCCTTTATCTTGTGTATTGTACTATGACGTGGCACCCCAATGTTACCAATCCGCTGCAAGTATGATTTTGGGGGTATTACAGATTGGTATCAAGAGCCAAGGTTATAGGGAACTGGGTCATTTTTCAAAACCTAGTCTATAACCAAAAATTTCTTTAAAAGATTTTATTTTCTTTCATTTTTGTATTTTGATATTATTTAATTATATTTTTGGTTTAATAAAATATCTTTATTTACAAAAAATGAAAAAAAAAACAAAAAACAAGGACCCATTGTACCTATAAGTCTATAAATTGTGTTTTTGAGAATTTGTGTTATGAGATTGTTATATATTATGAGTAAATTTAAACAAAGGTTAGAGGGTTAAGTATACATTATAATTTAGATTATGAATAGACTATAACTAGGATTAGATAAGCTTGCCTTGCAAGGCAAAGAGTTTCCTATTCGACTTAGGATGGGTTTCCACCCCTCATCTATAAATAGAGATTGGGGGGGGGGGGGGATACTAGTTATTCATTCTTCTTCCTCGTAATATCTTTATTAGAGTTTTAATAAAGGTTTGGTACGAGGGTATAACGTGTGCATATTCTTGTCGGTTCTTTGTAGTCTCTCATGTTTGCTACTTGTGCTCGTTACAACTAGCGATCTAACGTTTCGTGATTGAACTTCGGGTTTGTTGTCATAATTATCCAACAAGTGGTATCAAGCTATTCATCGTGTCTTCCGAAGATCGAGTGCCTAATCTGGTTCGAAATCGTCCGAGATATCGAGGTCGTTGTCGGTTTCTGTCATCGATCGTAGATTAAATGATTGAGTAGATATTTGTTATGAAGCAAATTGACGAAATTGTTGAATATTTTAATATTCATCCTTACGTGAACAGTTACAACAAAGGTTGCGATTAATTCTTGGTTTCGTAGAAAAAGGATTCGATCAATAAAGTTTCGATTTTTAATATTTAAAAATCAATTTCGGGGTATCGTCTTTTAGGTTTATTAAAATTCGATTAAAGCGAAGGTTGTTGTTGCGGGGTGTTCAAGTTTCAACGTTTTAATTGGTTGCAAAGTTAAGATAGGGTTGCTATGTTCAAATCGAAGGGTTAGGGTTATTCTTATTAATTCCATTTGCAAGAAAGTTTTAGGCAACAATAGGTATATTGCACACGGCTTGTGAGGATTTTTGGTAAAGTTGGCTAAGAAACAACTTGACAAGGTTTTTAGCTAGGTTAAAGAAGAATGGCTAGTTCTATAACTAGGTTTGACATCGAAAAATTCTGGAAGAATGACTTCGGGTTATGGAAAATAAAGATGCGTGCTTTAATGGTACAGCAGGGATGTGATGCAACATTAGAGACATTACCCGTGGACATGGAAGCAAGTGAAAAAGCTGGTTTGATGAAGTAGGCATACTATATCTGAAGAAGAAGCTGTACACGTACTATATGAGTCCATGTACGAAACTAGGTGATCATATAGATGACTTTAATAAGTTGATACTTGATTTGGCGAATATTGATATCGAGATTGAGGATGAAGATCAGACACTTATGTTACTTACATCGTTGCCATCGTCTTACGAAAACTTTGTGGAGACATTGGTGTATGGGAGGGAATCCTTGACAATGGAGGATGTTCCGGTGACTCTGAATTCAAGGAATTGAAAAAAAGAACTGAAGGCACAAAGGAAGAAATTGGTGACGGGTTATATGTAAGGGGAAGGTCAGATCATTTAGGTAAAGCTCATTCTGGTAGAAGTTCGCAGTTTAAGTCAAATGGTGGAACTGGTAAACTCAAGTGCTTAATATGTCATTCAGAAGGTCATCTGAAGAGAGACTATCCAATGAAGAAGTCAAGTGGGTTCGTCAAGAAGGGTAAGCATGATCAGGATTCTGATTCTTCTGATGACGAGGGTAACACCTACTTTGGAGAAGCCCTGGTGATAGTCGAGAATGATGAGATGACTGAATTGGTAATGGATTCAGGTGGGTCTTATCATATGACACATATGAGGGATTTCTTGTATGACTTTAAGGTTGTTGATGGTGGTTCGGTTCAGTTAGTTGATAACATGACATGCACTATCAAAGGGACACGAAAGTAAAATACAGATGCATGATGGATCAAAACGTTATACGGAACAGATGTCATATTTTCCAGGGTTAAAAGAATTTTGAATTCATTGATACTCTTTAAACGGTGGAGGGTTATACTGTTGAATAGCAGATGGGTAAGAATAAGTGATCAAAGGTTTTTGGGTTATGATGACAAGGATCAGGAAAAAGAACTGTGTGTATACTTTGGAGGCAAAAGTGATGACTTTTGGTGTATAAAAACATAAAGGTTCAAAACAAGTTGATTAAAGCAACTTGGTTCTAAACAAGTTGGGTTCAAACAACTTGGTCATAAAAAAGTTGGGACCAAACAACTTGGTCCTAGTGTTGAAACAGGAGTTCATGGAGTAGAGGTTAAAAAATGTGTTTGGTTTGAGGTGGAACTACAGGGAGCTCAAAGGGATCGTGAAGCTGAGGTTTTTCAGGTTAGTAACGATGATGCTGCAGTGACTCAAAGACGGTTGGAGGACAAGCAATTTAAAGAAAAGACAAACACGGACTGCTTGGCAAAGAAGCATGAAAAGGTACACCTTGGTAAAAAAGTGGGGGCAAACATTATGATAACCGGAGTACTTGGTCAAGAGGGTGCAGAGAGTAATGTTGCTGAAAATAAGAAAGTGAATGAGTCTATTGTGAGATTTCGTAAATTTAGGTAATTGCTATATTCATATTTTAATTCTATTTTTACTCTTAAGTAAAAATTTTACTTTTACTTTCACCCGATTCGGCAAATTTCGCGTTCTTCTTTAAGTTTGAGTCGCGTTTGAAAATTTATTCTGCTTACGTGTCCATCGTAGTCCTATAATTTCATTGTTTACCCTTAAGGTTTTATAATCCTAATTTTTGACATTTCAGTCGGTTTTTATTAAAATCGTCAATTTTAAAACCTTCGCGAATCTTATATTTGGAATTTAACCGTTATCGATCTAGAAACCAATGAATGCCATATTTTAGCCATGAGAGCTTATTTAATTTATTTTAATGATTTTCTGACTTTTACTCGTGTTTGGCCAAAACCGCATCAAAAATCATGTTTTTATATCAAATAACAAGTTAGGTAGACTATTGGGCCGAAGAACCAAGTAATACAAAATTTAACCAAACAAAATACCCAACCAAGCCCACCTCAATAAGGAGGGCCGGTTCCCACACTTGATCAAACGACCTTTTTTTATATATATACTCTTTTTAAGTATGGAAGATTACTAATTCTTTTCAATTCCCTATATAAAGACTTTATATCACTTAATCCCCTACCATAAAACACACACACAAACGCAGAAAAAAAACAAACCATCTATATTCTGCTTCTTCTATGTGTCGACAACAACACCACCAAAAACCACCATTCCATCTTCAAAATACTATCAAATCACTTCCATTTTCCTTAGAAACCTTTATACTATAACCCTCAATCAACCCCCATCACTAAAAACCTCCATTCATCAAGATTCTTGATTTCTTGATTTTTATAAAACTTTGATTCTTAGGGTTTTAATTTAATTAAATGCAAGAAGATCATCAACGGTATAAAGTTAAGTGTGTTTGAACAATTTTGGTGAATCAAATCAAGTTTTCGAGTCTCTCTTTTACTCTTGAGGTGTTCGGCCAAGACATCAAAACCACAAGGGTTTGTGGTTTTGATCATTTAATTATTTCCTTGTTATTTTGTAAGTCTTTTTCTAGTTTTGATTTGGTTCAATTTTATATATACTTGCATGTAGGTTGATTGTGTTTAAGAATCCATGGATTAGGATGCATGTTATGATTTGGTGTTATTGGTAATTTTGATGATCTAGTAGAAGAGTTAGGATAGTAGTAGGAGTTTGATGATGTTTGAGTTGATTTTGAAGGGTTTAAAAGTTAGCCGATTAGGTTAGAATGTTGGGAGTATAATTCGGCAAATTAGTGATATTGTAAACTGAGATTTTGTTGTCTAACATGATAGGCGTCGTCCTAATGAACGTTTTGGTATAAGAATGAAGGTATAACTCTTAAAAACGAATAAGATATGGTCATTAGAAATTTGGAAATCCAAGTCGTCAAATTCTGCACTTGTCATTTTTATGCAGAATTTGTAGTCACTTTGTGAGTACCATATCTCGGTCGTTCTAAAAGCTTTTCTAGATTTTCCGGTGCCTAAAACTAAATTCGTTGAACCTACTTTCCAATGGATCAGGCCTCATCGATTTTCAGTACTTATAGGTTAGTCGAAAGTGAATTGCAAAGCAAGTTGTCAAAACTGCGATTCTGGCCCAGAATTTAGGCTGTAAAGATGTATTAGCAAGCGGATCAAAACTTAATATTTTTCGACAAAATTTAAACTGTAGCATCTTCATAATGTGTATGACTTCCCTGAATCTTTCCAGATTGTTATGTGAGGTTTAGATAGGTCAGATGGTGTCCAACTTTTGCAAAGTCCAATAGACCCTGTTTTGGGATATGTTGCATTAGCATATTTTTGAAAAATGGTTATAGGTGTCTATGATTTCGGGGAAGGCTACTGAGGTTTGATAACATATATAAGTTGGTAGATATAGAAGGAGAACATTGGATTCGACCGTTTGGTATCCTTTAATGTTTGGTTAACGTCTAGTAAAAACCGGTAAAATTTCAGAAAATATAAGTGTAGCATTCTTAGTGATTCTCAATCATGGATTCTTAAACATAGGATATTACTACATGCCGATATATATTAATATGTATCTTTTTACTCGTACTACATTACACTTTATTATAAGTGCGAGTTTTAATTACGCGCCACTATTACAGGTCGCGGTTGATCGTTGGCATTCGTCTTCTTCGCCTAGATTTTTAGAATCACTACTTTTCTTCTCGGTGAGTTCATAGCCCCTTTTATTACCAAATTGTTTGCAAACTCTACGGGGTGAGATTATATGCTTGATTTACATATTGGACACAAGTACTTTTGAACATGTAAGCTATTTCCTGACTCTATTATTGACTAAGTACCTACTTTGCCATTTAAGTCCCCTTTCATCATGAGCCGTTAATTACTAAGGGTAGTAAACGCGAGTGTTGTGGATAGATCTATCGGGACTGACAATCCTCGTCTGGGCTGTGGTTTCTAGATAACCGTTGACGCATTTAACATTTGAGGTATTTCATAGGATGTTTGGCAGCATTTGTATCTGTTTTGGGGCACAAACCTCGAGTACTGGTTTGATTACATTTCATTACATGTTAAGGTTCGGTGTCATAAGCTTAGGGCAATAATGTACATTTTCTTTAGACTTGGTGAATCTGTTTCTCTTGTCTGCAAATGCTTAAATCTTGTGGTCCATGAAATTATTACTACTAAACCTATGAATTCACTCAACAATTTTGTTGACGTTTTTGCATGTTTTAATTTTCGGTAATAATGTGTGATTTCTGGATGGGAGCCCGCTTGGATATCATGAAGACAGATTCTGTGTTTTCCTCTATTCGATGCAAACTGTTAAACTTATTTCTCTAAACTTATGTCATCTTTTGAACTGTGTCTTTGTTTAAAACTTTTAAGTGCTGGGATTAAAACTGAAACTCTGATATTTTGAATGCATCGAATATGACTTATTTAAAAATGCCCCCTTTGAGGTCGTTTCCTATATCTTGTGTATTGTACTATGACGTGGCACCCCAATGTTACCAATCCGCTGCAAGTATGATTTTGGGGGTGTTACATCTATGGAAGCTAATCTAGGGAAATTACTGAAGTACAATGCCTGGTCGACAAGGTGGTCCCCGGTTCGAGGTTCCAGCACGAGGAAAAGATGTTGAGTATCGATTATGTTTAAGTGTTACTCCTAAGGTGGAAATTGTTATATATTAGGAGTATATTTAAACAAAGGTTAGGGGGTAAAGTGTATATTGTAATTTAAATTAGGAATAGACTATAACCAGGATTAGATAAGCTTGCCTTGCAAGGCAAAGAGTTTCCTATTCGACTTAAGATAGGTTTCCACCTCCTCATCTCTATAAATATAGATGAGGGGGATGCTAGTTATTCATTCTTCTTCCTCGTTGTAATAGCTTTATTAGGGTTTTAATAAAGGTTTGATACGAGGGTATAACGTGTGCATATTCTTGTCGGTTCTTTGTAGTATCTCGTGTTCGCTACTTGTGCTCGATACAACTCGCGATCTAGCGTTCCGCGATCAAACTTCGGGTTTGTTGTCGTAATTATCCAACAGGGATAATGGGAATGTTATAGCGTAAAATTTAACATGGTGCGCTTATAACTTGACGTATAACTTCCACTGCACACCTATCTCTTCAGCTCTCTTAGGTTCTAAGGGGTGTTTGGTTCGCCGTAATTGAATGTAATTAGATGTAATTGTAATGTGATTACATTACGTAGGCTGTTTAGTTCGCAGAATGAAGGGAATTGTAATTCAAATTACATTACGTAGGCTGTTTGGTTTGCGTCATAATTGTAATTCAGTCATCACAATTACATCAATTGAGGGAATTCAGAATATATAGAAAGTTGGATGGAATGTTTTGAATTACGTTGTAATTCAGTATTTTATACTTTAAATCATCAGTATTTATTATTATTATTATTATTATTATTATTATATATATAAATATTAAAATAATAATAATAATAAACATTATTATTTAATATTATTTATATTAAATATATATTAATTATATTATATATTTTATATTATTTATATTGTATATTAATATATTTATATTGTATCAAGATATATGAATTATATTATTATTTATATTATTTATGATTTGTATAATTAATATTTTTATAATATTTATTTTAATGCTATTATTATATATATTATATAATATAATAATAATATATTATATTATTATTACCTTAGTTTAGATATTATATATTATTCTTATATTTACTATTTTTTATTCTATTTATTATTATTATTGTTATCATTATTATCATTATTATTATTACTATTTATATTATTTATATTATATTTTATATTATTTATATTATATTTATATTAGAATTTATAGTATTTTATTTTATTCTATTCATTATTTAGTATTATTATAGTTTATATTTTATGTTATTTGTATTATTTATATTATTGTTTAAGTTTATTAATTAATTTTGATATTGATATTGATATTGATATTATTATTATTATTATTATTATTATTATTATTTATTAATATTATTATTAAGTTTCTTTTAATTTTTTTAATTATATTACGTTGAGGTTCAACCAAACACACTGACACAATATACATCAATTACAATTTCAACACATTACAATTTCAACAAATTCTAACTATTTGATTTATAATTCATTCAAATTACAATTCCCTTAATAGATTACAATTCCTTCAAAACATACTGCGAACCAAACGTACCCTAAGAAATACCGACCCATAAATTATAAGTTAACGGTTTATGTACACCCCCATTGATGGAACTATTTATACTTTTAAGAGCAATAATTACTTACAAAATTATATAGTAATATAATCCACATGTAATTGTTGCTCCCACATGTCATTAGATTGCGGTGAGCAATTAAGTAGCCTTGTTTGGTAGGCTAACCTCAAACGGAAACCCAAAACAACAATAAATAAGAGACAACAATAAATAAGAGGCAACACTAAGATGGTTGGTGGGAAGAGATCATGTCTATTCATTACATTTATATTTGGACCATCTTTCGTAAATAACCATCAAATGATCTAATCGCAAGGCATTTGACATATTCAAATCTCATTAGGTACACATTTGAGGGTGATCCAGGAAGGGTCGAAAACGGTAACGAAGATATCCCGGTTACATCGAGCATATCTAAGTCAAATACTCGCCAGTCACCCTCTCCGAGTAACCTTAACAGGAAAAACCTCATCCGTTTACCCGTTTTTAGTGTCTTCCGTAAGAGATTACATAACAAAATTGGTGTAATGTACATAATTAGAAAATATTGTTTATTTAGGACCTTCTTAATTATCATGACAGTAACAGATAGTTTCTCATCAAGAATCGGGATGTCAGCCCAATGGCGAAGCCAGAAATTATGGTAAATGTGTCAAAACTAGAATTAGTAAGCACATTTTGTATAAGTTCAAAACTAAATTTATGCAAAAATGCTACTAAAACTACAGTACTAAATAAAATTACAACTGGATCTGATTGCAAAGTGACTCCACTTCAGTAACAAAATTTATGAATGTCTCATTTTAAATAAATAGTCATTGGTTACTTGATCCAAGATAGTAGGTCCCACCTCCAAATATTTATAGATTTTTTTGGCTTTAAGGTTTTCATTGACTCTTAGTTAAAGAGTATTTTGTAAGCATGGCTGGTGAGGAACTAGTTTATCAAACACATGACACCATTATCACACTTGCAAAGGAACACATGCACTTTATGATTTGTTATGCATACAAGAGCCTAGCTTGTGGATCTGTATTCATTTGTTCCCATACATGTGGTTGTAAAATACTTGATTCATCTAATAAGAAAACAACATAACATTTCCCTTTTCTGTAAACAAGATCTCGTATATGAATGAGTAGACAAATTATTTAGAACAAATTTGATTGATATCATAAATTCGTAATTGAGTAGATGATAGAAATCGTTAATATACACATAAAAAACCACCAACAACCTAACTGTTTTTCCTGCCATTGTCTAATTTCACTAAAACCTTCAACTACATCAAATCCATCCGTCCAATCCATAAACAAATTACATATTCTTGATCTACATCTTATTCCGAACACTTTGGTGATGTTTTTAGGCTGTATTAACGGTTAGATCTTGTAATTGGGAAACAACACTTTTGCGCCAAAAGTTGTTTTTTTTTAATTTTGATGATTTTTTCAGGATTAGTTGTCTGATTGTGGTGGATAGATGATCGTATTGGTGTATTATAGGTTCTTTAGTGTGTAATTGTTCTATTTCGGTATATTCTGGTTTTCCCCAGTTTGTGATCTAACATTGATAATGAGAACTAAGAGGAATCTAAAAATTCCTCAAAATCTTAAGGATTTTGTGCATAATAACAATACTACTCAAACTAAGAATAAGGGAACTGAATTGAAAAAGAAGAGGGGAAATAAGGTGAATAAGAATATGGATACTAAAGTGAATGGGGGACAGAAAAAGGATTGTGAGTCTAATCAAAATGTAAAGATGAGGGGAAGCAGTGAGGATAGGGAGAAGGTTGATGATATGAATAAGGGTGATGGATGTGTTGGTGTTGTGAATGATGAACATGTTACTCCTAGTCCTAGTCCAAGTAGGGATAATGGTGATGAAATTAGTAAGGATTGTTTGAATAATGTTGATAGTATTAAGATAACTGGAAGTGGTGATAGTGATGATCTGAATGGGAGTAAGAGTGAAATAGGTACTAAGTGTGATAGTGTTAAGAAGGATGGAACTAATGAGGAATTGGTAAACAATGAAAAGAAGGAGAATGTTATTGGCACTTTGTTAAGGAAATTCTCTGATGTTGTGAATGATAATAAGATTGATAACAAATTGGAAGTAATTAGTACTGTAATTGATGCAAATGGCAATGAGGTGGTTGAAATGAATGATGAAATGATTGAAATTGGATGTCACAAATGGCAGAAAACTGCATGTGGGTTCTTTGTAGGATGTCATGTTACTTATAATGAGGCTAGGTACCATTTGAAGAGAATGTGGAATAAATTTGGCTTTATTAATTTGAATATTAATGAAGGTGGTGTTTTCCTCTTTAAGTTTCATGATGAAGGAGCCATGGATAAGGTTGTGAGAAATGGACCATGGATGGTAAACAACAAACCGTTGTTTGTGTAGAGGTGGAAAGTTAGAATGATACTGGATAGGGCAGAGCCAAATAAACTGCCTGTGTGGGCCAAAATTTAAAATGTACCTATGGAAGCTTGGAGTATAAAAGGTATTAGTGCAATTGCAAGTAGCATTGGGAAGCCTATCATCATGGATGATATTACTGCTAAGATGTGTGCTAAAGGAGAGGGAAGGCTTGGTTTTGCTAGGGTACTTATAGAGATTGATGCTGGCAAAAAGATTAAGAATGAAATTGAGTTGATGCATAAAGGGAATGCTTATCATGAGGGGTTTTCAAAGATTCTTCAAGTGGATTATGCTTGGAAACCACCATGTTGTCCTATTTGCAAAGTGTTTGGGCATGAGGATAGTAACTGTATGTTTAGGAAAAAAGTGGAACCAACAATGACTAAGAATAATGACAAGGAAAATGTTGAGGAGCCCTATAATGTGGTTCAGAATAGGAAGGTAAACTATGCAAGGACTCAGACTAACAATAGATGGAATAGGTATGATGGGAATGGCTTTATCATGAACAGGTTCAGGAATAAAGATGATTACTATCATAGAATGGGTCAACCTGGTGGTATGGGAAATAGTAGCAGGTTTGGTAATAACAGTAGTAAGAGTCAGATGAATAAGAGATATGAAGTTAAAAAGAAGGACATAACAAAAGGTAAAGAAATTGATGTTGGTGACAATGTGAATTTAAATGAAAATGGACAGGATGTAGTAAAGAATAATGCAGGGGAAGGAAAGAGTAAAGGGAATGATAATGAAAGAGGATCATGTAGTAGGGAAGGTAGTAGTAGCATGGGAAGTAATGTTGGAACAAACATATTAGGGTCTAATAGATTTACCTTGTTGGAATCTATTGTTAGTGAAGAGGATTTAATCCCTAATGTTGAGTTAAGGAAGAAGGTAGATGAGGTCTTATTAAAAAGCAAAATATTAGTGGAGAAGAGATGAATGAATGGAATGATGATATGAAGAGATATTACAAGGACAAGAAAGAACTTATTGATGCAGCTTAGTTGATGGAGAATGAGGAGAATGTTATAAATGAGAATTATGGAAATATGAATGAGGTAATGCAGAATGAGGTGGAAGGGGGAGGCAGGGACATCCTAACTTAGGATCCCATTGCCTTATTTTTTCATTTCTTGGTTTAGTTAGAATTAGGTTTTTAGTTTTTTTTGTGTTGTGTGGTAAATAGACAGAGTGTATAGTGAGGAAAAGAATTGAGAAAAATAGTGAGTTTTAAAAATAGAAAGAGAGCTGTTTGTTCTAAAAACAGATAGAGTGTACAAGTGAAAAAAAGAATTGAGAGATGGGGAGTAAAAACAGAAAGAGAGGATCTATAGGATTGTGTGTGAAAATAGACAGAGTGCCAGTGAGAAAAGAAATGAGAGAATGGGGAGTCTAAAAACAGAAAGAGAACTGTATGCCAAAAAAAGACAGAGTGTACAAGTGAGTAAAAGAATTAAGAGATTTGGGAGGAAAAACAGAAAGACAGGAATTTTAAAAAACAGACAGAGTGTTTGGGAGATAAAAGAATTGAGAGATAGAAAGTAAAAACAGAAAGAGAGGATTGTTTTTTTTCTATGGATTTGAAAATTGGTACTTGGAACATTAGAGGTCTATGTAATGCCTCTGATAAACAAAAAGAAGTTAAAAAACTCATACTTGAGGAAGGTCTTCAAGCCTGTGCTATTATTGAGACTCATGTAAAGCATAAGAACATAAAGAAGACTTGTGAAAATGTATATGGGAATTGGGAATATACTACTAATAGTGAAGACAATAACAAAGGATGTAGAATTATGTTAGGATGGAATGAAAATGTAATCCAAACCTGGGTGATTTCTAAGTCTAAACAGTACATGCTTGTACTGATGGAAACAATGGATCATAAATCAAAATTTTATTGCTCTGTGATTTATGCTAGCAATTCTGGAGTGGAGAGAAAGAAACTATGGAGAGACCTTGAAGTACAGAAGACTGTCACAGCAGGATATCCTTGGGTCATTCTGGGTGACTTTAATGTGACCTTGCAGACAGGTGAGCATTCTAGTGGAAGTTCTACTTTAACTGGTGATATGATTGACTTTCAAGAATGTGTCAATAACATTGAGTTAGATGATTTGCATTGTGAAGGATTCTATTATACATGGACCAAAAGTTTAAAAAACCCACAATGTAGAACCCTTAAAAAACTAGACAGAATAATGGTGAATGAGGCCTTTATGGATAAATTTCAGAATGCATATGGGGTGTTTTTGACTTATATGATCTCTGACCACTCTCCTATAATCTTAAGAATCCCTAATGGAGTTCTGAAAAGGAAGAGTGCTTTTAGATTTTCAAATTTCATTACTGAGAAAAATGAGTTTCTACCTGTTGTAAGGGATGTTTGGAATAAGAGAATTGAGGGGTGCAATATGTACAGAATTGTTTAGAAGTTGAAAATTCTCAAAAGGGATCTAAAGAAATTAAGCTGGAAAAATGGAAATATCTTTGAAAGGGCTGAGTTACTTAGAGATAAAGTGAAGAAATGTCAGAGGAAAGTTGATAGTCTGCCACATGATAAAAAGGTCAAAGAGGACAGTTGTATAATCCTGAAAGAATACCAAGAGGCAATCAAGGAAGAATATAGTCTATTATGTCAAAAAGCAAAGGTGGAATGGTTAAAAGATGGTGACAAGAATACTGATTATTTCTATAAAACAATTAAAGAAAGAGTACATAGGGGTAGGATTATGACTATTATGAATGATGAAGGGATTAGATTTGAGAATGAAGATGTGGCAAAGCAAATTGTGAGTCATTTTGAAAAGTTTTTGGGAGAAACAAGGAAGGTGCAGAGCTTACATGTTAGGAGTAGTATATTTACCAATAAATTGAATACAGAAGAGGCTTCAATGATGGTGAGACAAGTTAGTAATGCAGAGATTAAGAATGCTATGTTTGAAATTGATGATTCAAAGGCCCCGGGTCTAGACGGTTACACTGCAAGGTTCTATAAATCTGCTTGGAGTATTGTTGGGAAAGAGGTAATTCTAGCTGTAAGGGAGTTTTTTGATACTGGAAAGCTATTGGGGGAGGTGAATGCAACTCTCATCTCACTTGTTCCTAAAATACATACTCCTGACAAGGTATCTGATTTCAGACCTATTGCATGTTGCAATGTCATATATAAATGTATCAGTAAAATAATGACTAACAAATTAAAAGGGTTTCTTGGTAAGCTTGTGAATGAAAATCAAAGTGCTTTCATAGGAGGGAGACAAATAACTGACAACATTTTACTATCACAAGAACTATTTAAAGGTTATAACAGGAAACATACAGTGAAAAAGGTATCCTTCAAAATTGACCTCCAAAAAGCTTTTGATACTATTAGTTGAGAATTCCTTAAAGAGACTTTGATGTTGTTTGGGTTTCATGAAAGAATGGTGGGATGGATTATGACTTGTATTACTACAACTAAGTTTTCAATCAATATCAATGGGGAAAGAGTTGGATACTTTAGAGGAGGGAGAGGGCTTAGACAAGGGGATCCTATATCCCCCTATTTGTTTACACTAGTTATGGAAGTGCTTACATTGCTGATAAAGAAGAACATTGAAGAAGAGAGTAAATTCAAGTATCATCAAGGGTGTAAAAAATGCAAAATTACTCACCTATGCTTTGCAGATGATTTACTAGTATTTTGTCATGGGGATAGGGATTCAGTGAGGGTGATTAAAAAGTCATTGGATGAATTCAGTGGGTTCTCAGGTCTGTTACCTAATATGCAGAAAAGTACTATATTCTTTAGAGGATTATCATACCTTGAGCAGGCAATGATACTTGATATTATCCCTTTTTCTGTTGGAAGACTTCTAGTGAAATATTTGGGAGTACCTTTAATTACTAAACAAATATCATCAAATGACTGCAAACCCTTGATTGAAAAAGTAAAATCAAAGATTTCAAATTGGAAGAACAAATCTCTGTCCTATGCAGGAAGGCTGCAATTGATTGCAGCTATTCTTAGCTCTATGCAGATATACTGGGCTGCAGTTTTTCTATTACCCAAACAAGTGATTTATGAGATCAATAAAATGCTAAAGGGATTCTTATGGTGCCAAGGTGACCTTACTAAAGGGAAAGCAAAGGTATCATGGGATGCTATCTGTAAACCAAAGGATCAGGGTGGTTTGGGACTAAAGAATTTGAAGGAATGGAATGAAATTTTGCTGGTTAAACAATTATGGAATGTAGCCACTAAAAAAGATACCCTGTGGGTAAAATGGATTCATGAAGAAAAGCTTAAAGGTAAAAGTATCTGGAATGCTCAAGTGGACTACAATAGTAGTGTGGGATGGAAAAACATTTTGAGCATGAGAGATAAAGTCAGGAAGCACATTGGGTGGAAACTGGGCAATGGGAAACTTGTGAATGTTTGGCATGATCAGTGGTGTGGAGTAAGCCCTTTGAGTGAGTTTATTAGTTCTAGGGATGTTTATGATGCAAGACTAAAAGATAACTGTACAGTCAAAGAAGTCATTCAAGATGGTAGATGGGTTTGGCCAAATGAGTGGAGTAGTGACTTTGAAAAGCTTAGACAGATTCAGATACCAGTGCTTAAGGAGAATTGTGAAGATTGTGTTGTTTGGATCACTAGGCTGGGAAAGGAGCTTAAGTTTAAAATTGGAGAGGTGTGGAAAGATTTGTGTAGAAACAATGCAAAAGTGGATTGGTGCTCTATGGTATGGTTTCCACAAGCTATTCCTAGACATGCTTTTGTCCTATGGTTAGCAACAAAGAAGAGGTTAATGACCCAGGATAGAATGGCATTATGGAGACCAAATGACAACCTGAAGTGTGCTTTATGTGGACAGTGTGAAGACTCACATAACCACTTATTTTTTTCATGTGAATTCTCAAAGGTGATTTGGAAGGAACTAAATCAGATGCTTAATGTGAGGTTGTCTGATTCTTTAGAACTTATCATTAATGATATGATTGCTTTACCAATGAACAACAACATTTGGAGTATAATAAGAAGGCTAGTTATTGCTGCAGCTGTTTATTATGTATGGCAAGAAAGAAATGATAGATTGTTCAAAAATGAGAAAAGGAAGAGTGAAACTATCATAAGTACAATTAAAGAGAGTATAAGGCTAAAGCTGATGGGAATGAGAGTGAAGGAATCAAGAACAGTCAATGAGGTTGAGAAGATTTGGAATGTTAAGATTAGCAGGAATGCTGGATAATGACATTTTAGATGTTTTGGTTTATAGTTTTTTAATGATTGGTTTAAGTGTAGAATGTCTAAGTCTTTCAAACTACAATGGAGATGTCCTTGTAGTTTTATAGTTTGTATTTCTGGTTGGTTAATGAAATAATTTCTCCTTAAAAAAAAGAAATCGTTAATACTGTTTGCATAAATGGTTGGTAAACCTTTTTTTCTTCTGAAAATCAGTTTATATCAGCATGGTCCGTAAAATCTGACCGCCCGCCTCTTAACCATTAGGGACCATAAGTATATTATATGGAGCAAATTGCAGTAATGCAGTTAGATATCATTTATGCAAATAGTATTAAAGTGGAGCAATTTTCGTAATTTACACTAAACAAGGACATCCATGTTAATTTCGTTCTTAAATTCTTTAGTTACTCGTCTAATTGGTCATTTGTAGCGATATACTTGCATGAGGGTTGTGCTATTAGAGCCCCTTTTTGTTCAAAATACACAATAGAAGTTAAGAATAATTAGCTAGTAATATCTTGTATTTTACTTATAGAAAGTTGCATACCTTAGTGAATTACTTGAATTCAGTTTTGAAGAGGAGGTTGTTTAAGAAGCTTTAGTTGACGATCAGCGACGGAGCTAAGATTTTTGAGTGGGTGTTGCATTATTTTTCCCCTCATTATGAGTACCATAGTTGCCTCATAAAAAATTTGTTAGGTAAAATTGGAGGTTGCACGTGCTCAAAATAGACACATTTTATAAAAAACTTTACGCTCCATGACCTAAAA
This sequence comes from Tanacetum coccineum, assembly GCA_026074375.1. NCBI lineage: Eukaryota > Viridiplantae > Streptophyta > Magnoliopsida > Asterales > Asteraceae > Tanacetum > Tanacetum coccineum. The sequence continues at coordinate 31,239 of BQNB010044150.1, forward strand.
TCGGATGTGTCCCTTGTTACACCCGGCTCCCATATGAGTCCGTAAACGATGAAAGGTGTGTTCGTCGAAACAAGCTGGAGCTAAAACTTATTAGAGCTTAATTTAGAATTTCAGTTTTACGTTTTAGTTGTCTTTGATAAAGTAGATGATGCTAGGTGTAAAATGATTAGGGGTGGAAACGAGTCGAGCTGCTCGTAAAAAGCTCGAGATCAGCTCGGTAAAAAGCTCGAACAAGCCGAGCCTAAACGAGCTCGAACTCGAGCTCGAGCCTAAATTTTGTAACCTTTGCCCTTTTTGTGTTTTGAATATTTCATTTTTAGTCCTTTGACTATTTGACGTTTGTCAGTTTATTCAGAAATTGTACCGTGTTGACGGTGGTGATTTTGTTGAGAATTAAGTTAGTTTATGGTTCATTGTGTATAATAGTCCTTTTTGGAGGTTATTATTATGTTAGCTAAGTTCCGGGTGGTTGACCTGTGAATTTTTGAGAAATGCCAAAAACAAGTCCCGACACGTCCGTTAATGTCCAAATGAGTTTTTGGGGAATAAAGCGTGGAAATATGTCAAGTAAATACTCTAAGTTATTGGAAAAGTATTTTTAAGGTGAATAAAAATGCTAATTAACTATGGGAAAAATTTTACGATTAAGTTTTATGAGTTTTTAAGTGATTCCGACACGAAAAGAAGGGAACCCGAGCCCCTTAGATCCTATTCGCGTAAGCTAAGTAAGGAGGGAACAAGGAGGATATTTTTAAGCAATGTTGTCTAAAAAGGATTAGTACTAATATTCCTTTTACCCTTATTCTCTCATTCATTCACCACATTTCAAAAAAATAAAACACACACATAAGTGTGTGTGCCTTTGTCCGTCCGAACCAAGCAAACAAACAAACACTCTTATTTTTCCAAATTTGATCAAGGACGTGGTGGTTTAGAGTGTTTTCGGGTTGATTCTAGTATTCAGGTATTGATAAAAACTACGTTTGGGTAGTCGCTTTGTGTTCATCTCGCTTTTGAAACCCTATTTTCTAGTAAGTTTCTAAATTTAAATTTCGTTTGTCCTTTTGGGTTTATATTGATGCATAGATGTTAGTTGTACAAGTTGATCGTCGTAAAAATCGATTTTTGAAAACAAAACGGATAGAAGGTTGTGTTTGGTTTGCATCGGATTTAGAAAGAAATAAAAGGGTTTTGTAGTTTTGATGTTGTGGTCGTGATTGTTGAAAAACATATATTGCTAGATAGCTTATTTTGTATAATAGCTTGTATAGCTTATTTTGTGGGCTTTTCATGGCTTATTTTGAGCTTATATGCTCTCGGCTTATTTTGGAATCACAAGGGAGGTGATTTTGATTATTTACGTGGTATGACGTATACTCGTGGACTATTTTTATGGCTTACGGTGCTAACCGAATTTATATCTTAGCTTATTAGCTTATTTTTAAGCTTATGGACTAGTTTTTGGACTCACGACCCATTAAGCACAAATAAGCCGTGGCTTATTTGTTGGCTTAATGTGGCCTGGGTTATTTTCTTACTATCGAACTAGCTTATATATACTAGTGGGCCTTGGTTTTGGGCTTAAAATGTGTTTTGGACCTATAAAAACTTTAATGGACCCTTATTGGGCCTTAAAGCCCAATAAGCTTTATTTAATCGTTTTTAATAGTTTGTCGGACTTTTGAAAGTTAAAATGAGTTTACGAAATGATATTGAACGTTGTCTTGAGAAAAACACATTGATAAGTGTCGCGGATTATAATTTTGGGAATTTGTGTCGAAAAGTGTCGAAAATGTGAAAAGTATTTGAAATAAAGGGTTGATACCTTGGAAAACGTTATATAAACGTACGGGTAATGTCTAAATTTCGTAAAAAGTTTATACTTGGAAAATTTTACTTAAGAACATGATTTTTGATTTTAAATAATAAAATATTATTATTTTATTATTTTAATAAATTCACTAAAAGACGAAAAATATAATTTTTCTCGAAACTCCTCTAATATGCTATTTATGAGTAAACGATTTATTTTCAACCATATTATGATTATTTTTACGGTAAATAAGGTTATCGAATGGACTTATCGGGATATATTTATAATTATTTATTATAAATATTTACTTATATTACTTATCTATTTTCTTTAAATAGTAAAAGTATGTATCGTTGAGATATCAGATTGATAAGATATTTTGGGATGAGACGTCAACCATCACACCACTAAATTATTACGGGTAATTGTACAACGCGTCTAACCTCTATGCATCAAACGTGAAAACTGTTTTGGAAATGAATGATTAAATGGGACATTAACTGGAATAGGTCGTGCGCGGACGTCGTAGCATTTGCTTGTGATTTGAGTTTGCTGTTGAGTTAGTTGTTGAGGTGAGTTCTCGTAGCCCCTTTTTATACTATTTTTCCGTTGGGGGAAAATGATACTCAAATGTGTTTTGAACTGTTTTTATAAACTGTGCGAAACGTGGTTTTGTTTTTAGGACAATTATGTGCTTATGATTGCTATGTGAATATATGTGATGCGATTTTACTTGCATGTATTGTGTTTGGCATGTCAAGAGTTGTGATTTGACTTACATGCATTGCGGTGCATGGCAAGGGTGATTGGCAATGATTTGCCATGTCTAGTGTGGTCTTGCCCTAATATTGTGCTCCAGTTGGTAGGCCCTTTAGGTGCGTAAGTGACATATCGTAGTTGCGACTCCAAAAGCATTGGTATATGCTGTTTTCATGACTAGTGGGGATCCTAGGGCATGGTGATCGACTAGCGGGAACGCTAGGTCGTGTTATATTATTAGCGAGGATGCTAAGTCATGGGTGATTTGCATATATTCACTGTCATATTGCACTATTGTCCACTGTTTTGAGATATTGGCACAACTTTTGGTTTAAGGTCAAACCTACGAGCTCACCAACATTATTGTTGACGTTTTCGAGTATCATTTTCAGGTGAAGTGAGAGATGAATAGGTTGGTGATATATGATAGCAGGCTTAGAAGTGTCCCGTGTGGATTTTTCATGTGAAGCCTTGCTTGTTTATTTGTTTGGTTCTTAGTATTTGGAAGTTCTGGTTTAAGTTTGGATTTGGAACCTTGTGTGGGCGATTGGAATTGTAAGAGATTATGGATTTGGTTATGATTTGGGACATCACTCGAGGTTTGTTCGAGGTTGATGGTCTTCGTAACACTTAAAGTTTATGCATTGTAGTTTTTCTCTATATTGTATCTTGTGTTATGATTGACCATTAAGTTGCACTCCCGAGTTTCCGCCATTGTCGAGGTGTGACAGATTGGTAATCAAAGCCAAGGTTATAGAGAACTAGGTGGGTTGGCCTAGACTACAACCTAAGATCCGTCATTTAGTTGCGTATATGATCTATGTGCGCGGTGTTCCGTTTTTTGCTTGCTTTCACGTGTTCGCGGTTTGGTGCTTTAGTTATGTCAGTCATTGAGATGTGTGAGCTCAATACCGAGTACGACTGGGAAATGATGCAGATATAAATACGGTGGCCAACGTAGTTATAAAAGTATCACAACTTACTCGTACTTGGTAATTCCGTTTACACAAATTGATGTTGACACCATAAGGTGGTATTATGTGTATATTTATATATATAGTAAGGTATTCTATATATATATTTTATTATTTTAATAAATCGACTAAAAGAAGAAAAATATAATTTTTCCCTAAACTTTTCTAAAATATTTAGCGAACATAAACTTTTCATTTCGTATAGTAAAATTATATATTTAAGGTAACTAAGTGTACCGAATAGACTTATCGAAATATATTTATAATTAATTATTATAAATATTTACTTATATTACGTAACTATTTTACGTAAATAGTATAAGTATATTGTATTAAGATATGGGTTTGATATAAGACTTTTGGAGTTAAGTTGTCAACCATCACACCACTAAAATGATTAAGATAACCGTACAACAAGCATTTGACCCTATGCATCAAATCTGAAAACTACTTTGGAAATGAATGAATAAAATGGGACATTAACTGGACTAGGTAGTGTGCAGACGTCATTGCATTTGCTTGTGTGATTGAGATTTGGTTGCTTAAGACATGCTGAGTGAGTTCTCCGTAGCCCTTTTTTTCGTAATGTTTCTCCATTAGGGGAAAATGATACTCCAAAGTTGTTTGAACTGTATTTCTGAAGCTGTGCAAAGACATAGTTTGTTTTTTTGGGACAATTGTGTGCATATGATTGCTATGTGAATAAATGAGAATGTTGATTTTACTTGGCATGTAACTGTGTTTGGGCATGTCAAGGGTTGTGATTTTTACTTGCAATCATTGGCATCTTGGCAATGTTGATTAGCAAGGTATTTGCCCGTTCAGTGTGGATCCTGCCCTAATATAGTGCTCTTGCTGGTAGGCCCTTTAGGTACGTAAGTGACATATCAGAGTTGCTGCTCCAAGAGCATTAGTGTATGATGTTTTCATGACTAGCGGGGATGTTAGGCCATGGTGATCGACTAGCAGGAATGCTAGGTCGTGTTACAGGATTAGCATGGATGCTAAATCATGGGTGATTTACATATATCAAAAAAACTGTCATATTGCACTATGTCCACTGTTTAGAGATATTGCACAACTTTGGTTTAAGTCAAACCTAACAATCCCAACATTATGTTGACGTTTTGAGTATCATTTTCAAGTGAAGTGAAAGATGAATAGGTTGGTGATATGTAATAGCAGGCTTAGGAGTATCATGTGTGGATTTTTCATGTAAAGCCTTGCTGTGTATGTGTTGGTTTTAGTAATTTGGAGTTTGGTTTAAGTTTGGAATTAGACCCTGTGTGGGCATTTGGAATTGTAAGAGATTATGGATTTGGTATGATTGACATCACTTGAGGTTTAGTTCAGGTTTAATGGTCCTTTCATAACACTTGCAAGTTTAATGCATATAATAGTTTTCTCTATATTGTATCTTGTGTTATAATTGATCATTATGTTGCACTCCCGAGTTTCCGCCATTGTCAGGGTGTGACAGATTGGTAATCAGAGCCAAGGTTATAGAGGACTAGGTGGGATGGCCTAGACTATAACCTAAGAACCGTCATTTAGTTGCGTGTAAGATTTTCTTTGCACGGTGTATCGCGTTTATGCCTTGCCTCAGCGTGTTTTCGCGGTTTTGGCGGCTTTAGTTATGCCAGTCATTAGATGTGTAGCTCAATACTAAAGTTTCTACTGGAAAGATTGCGGATATACAAACGTTCCAACATAGTTCTAAAAGTATCACAACTTACTCGTACTTGGTAATATCATTCACATAAATTGATGTTGACACAATAAGGTGGTATTATGTGTATAATTATATATATAGTAAGATATTCTATATATATGTTAGTCTTCCTACCTTCCTAACATTGCCCATTTTCTCCCTCGTGTAGATAATGCCGCCAAGGATGAGGACCCGAAGTGCTCGTCGGCCTGTTGCCGAATCACGAGGAGGAGGAACGGGTGAACGGGTTGGTAGAGGTGGGAGGGTAGAGGACCTAGGGGAGGTAATGATAACCGTATTGAAGAATTGAATGGTCAAGGGAATGACCAAGGGGCGGGAGCTAATGGGAATGTAGAGGGAGTCAATGGGGGTGTGGGAGGAGCACCCGACTTCTCGACGATCATTGCCCAACAATTGCAGAACCTCTTACCCGCCATTCTAGCTCAGGTTGGTAACCAAGGAAATGTTGGAAGTCAAAATGGTAATGTGGTTAATGAGAACATTCAGGAGAACGTTAGGAGCAACCGGGTAGGTTGTTCATATAAGGAGTTCTTAGCTTGTAACCCTAAGGAATATGATGGTAAGGGAGGTGCTGTAGTTCTTACTCGATGGATTGAGAAAATAGAGTCCGTACAAGATATGAGTGGTTGTAGTATTGACCAAAAAGTGAAATACACTGTTGGTTCATTTGTGGGTAAGGCTTTAACGTGGTGGAACTCTCAGATCCGCACGCTAAGCCGGGAAGTTGCTGTTAGTATGTCATGGAATGACTTTAAGTTTATGATGATAGAAGAGTTTTGTCCTAGTCATGAGATGCAAAAGTTGGAAACTGAGCTGTGGAATCATGTTATGGTCGGGGCTGGCCATGCGGCTTATACTGACAGATTCCATGAGCTGGCTAGATTAGTTCCCCATTTAGTGACTCCAGAAAGTAGGAAGATTAAGAGATACGTGTATGGCCTTGCTCCACAGATCCGTGGGATGGTGGCAGCAACAGAGCCAAAGACTATGCAGAAGGCTGTGCAGATTTCTGGTGCACTGACCGATGAGGCTGTTAGGAATGGATCAATTAAGAAGGTTGAGAAAAGAGGAAATGTGGGGGAACCTAGCAAGGATAAGAATGGTAGGGATGATAATAAGAGGACTAGGACTGGAAATGCTTTTGCTACAACCGCAAACCCTGTAGGAAGAGAGAATACGGGTGCTTGGCCCAAGTGTACCACCTGCAACTCCTACCATGCACCCGGAGGGCCTTGTCGCACATGCTTCAACTGTAACCGCCCGGGTCATTTTGCAAAGGATTGTAGAGTTGTGCCTAGGAATGTAAACCCGGTAAATGTAAGGAACCCAACACCTGCTCGTGGAGCATGCTATGAATGTGGGAGTACCGACCATCTCAAACCGGCATGTCCTAGATTGAATAGAGCACAAGGACCGAGAGGAAACCGTCCAAACCAAGTTGTTGCTAATAACGGGGGTCAGGGTCGTGGAAACCAAGGGAACCAAGCTAGGGGTAGGGCATTCATGTTGGGAGCAGAGGAAGCTCGCCAGGATCCGAACATTGTGACGAGTACGTTTACTCTAAACAATCATTTTGCCACTACCTTATTTGACTCTGGTGCCGACTATAGTTTTGTTTCCACTACTTTCATACCTCTGTTAGGCATAGAGCCCAGTGAATTAGGTTTCAAATATGAGATTGAGATAGCTAGCGGGCAGCTAGTAGAGATTGATAAGGTTATTAAGGGTAGCAAACTAGAAATTGAGGGTCATGTCTTTGACATCGATTTGATACCATTCGAGCATGGGAGTTTTGATGTGATTATAGGTATGGATTGGTTGTCTAATCATAAGACTGAAATAATTTTTCATGAAAAAGTAGTTAGGATACCACTACTGGGTGGCAAGGTGCTTAGAGTATTAGGAGAAAGACCGGAAGAGAAAGCAAGACTTTTGATGAGTGCTAAGACTAGAGATAAGAAACAAGAAGAGATTGTTATGGTTAGAGATTTTCCCGAGGTATTTCCGGATGATTTATCAGGATTGCTACCTCTCCGGGAAATTGAGTTATGGATTGAGTTAATCCCTGAAGTTGTAACGATTGTGAAATCTCCCTATCGTTTGGCACCTTCTAAATTGGAGGAGTTGTCGGGTCAACTCAAGGAACTCCAGGACAAAGTTTTCATTCGACCAAGCTCATCGCCTTGGGGAGCACCGATATTGTTTGTGAAAAAGAAGGATGGTTCTTTTAGGATGTGTATTGACTATAAAGAATTGAACAAGTTGACTGTCAAGAATCGTTATCCGCTTCCTAGGATTGATGATCTATTTGACCAACTACAAGGGTCACAGTTTTTCTCAAAGATAGATCTTAGGTATAGATACCATCAGCTGAGAGTACATGAGGATGACATTTCAAAGACTGCTTTTAGACCTCGTTATGGACATTTCGAGTTTACAGTAATGCCCTTTGGTCTGACTAACGCACCAGCGGTATTCATAGATTGGATGAATAGAGTTTGTAGGCCTTATCTTGATAAGTTTGTGATAGTGTTTATAGACGATATCTTAATCTACTCTAAGACTCAGGAGGAGCATGTAGAACACCTAAGGTTAGTCTTAGAACTGCTCAAGAAGGAGAAACTATATGCCAAGTTTTCTAAGTGTGAATTCTGGCTAAGAGAAGTGCATTTTCTTGGGCATGTGATAAATGGTAATGGGATTCATGTAGACCCTAGTAAGATTAAAGCTGTTAAGAATTGGAAAGCCCCTAGAACTCCGACCGAGGTTCGTTCGTTCTTAGGATTGGCTAGAGATTATCGTAGGTTCATTGAGAACTTTTCTAAGATAGCTATGTCTCTTACTATCTTGACTCAGAAGTCTAAGACTTTCGATTGGGGTGAGGAACAAGAATTGGCATTTCAAACTTTGAAGGATAAGTTGTATAATGCGCCTGTTCTAGCTCTCCTCGATGGACCGGAAGACTTTGTGGTATATTGTGATGCGTCCGGGTTAGGACTAGGCTGTGTGTTGATGCAGAGAGGTAAAGTGATAGCATATGCATCTAGGCAGTTGAAGGTTCATGAAAAGAATTATACGACCCATGATTTGGAACTAAGAGTAGTTGTGTTTTCTTTTAAGATTTGGAGACATTATCTGTATGGGACAAAGAGTGTCATCTATACGGATCTTAAGAGTCTTCAGCATATCTTTAGTCAGAAAGAGTTGAATATGCGACAACGTCGCTGGATAGAGTTGTTTAGTGATTATGAGTGTGAGATTTGCTACCATCCTGGTAAGGCGAATGTGGTGGCTGATGCCCTAAGTAGGAAGAAAAGAGTAAAACCTAAGAGAGTTAGAGCTATGAATATGACCCTTCAGTCGAGTATCAAGGATAGGATACTGGCGGCTCAGAAAGAGGCTGCGGATGAGTCTTCAGGATTGGAGAAAGGTTTGGATGAGATGATAGAACAGAGAAGTGATGGGACTTTGTACTACTTGGATAAATATAAGTGCCTTTGAAGGGTGATGTGAGAACCCTGATAATGGACGAAGCCTATAAGTCGAAGTACTATGTACACCCAGGAGCTGATAAGATGTATTATGACCTAAGAGATTGGTATTGGTGGCCGGGTATGAAGAAGGACATAGCTGTGTATGTAAGTAAGTAAGTGTTTGACTTGTTTGAAGGTTAAGGCTGAACATCAGAGGCCATCCGGCTTGCTGCAGCAACCTGAGATTCCCGAATGGAAATAGGAAAGGATAGCTATGGATTTTGTGACTAAGTTGCCTAGGACTAGTAGTGGGCATGACACAATCTGGGTCATTGTGGACCGATTGACTAAGTCGGCTCATTTTCTACCTACGCGTGAGGATTATAAGATGGATAGATTGGCTATATTGTATTTGAATGAGATAGTTGCAAGACATGGTGTGCCGATCTCGATCATATCAGATCGTGATAGTCATTTCACGTCGAGGTTTTGGCAGTCAATGCAAGAGGCATTAGGAACTCGTTTAGACATGAGTACGGCTATCCACCCTCAAACTGACGGTTAGAGTGAGCATACTATTCAGACCTTGGAAGACATGCTTAGAGCATGCGTCTTGGACTTCAGGGGAAGTTGGGATGTTTATCTTCCGTTGGTTGAGTTTTCGTATAACAATATTTATCATTCTAGTATGAGATGTGCTTCGTTTGAGGCATTGTGTAGTAGAAAGTGTTGTTCGCCAATTATGTGGGCTGAGGTTAGAGAAAGTCAGTTGATAGGACCTGAGTCGGTACAGGAGACCACTGAGAAGATCTCGCAGATTAAGGATAAACTTAAGGCTGCACGTGATCGTCAGAAAAGTTATGATGATAAGAGGAGGAAGCCTCTAGAGTTTAGTGTAGGTGACTATGTTTTTCTCAAAGTGTCGCCTTGGAAAGGTGTGTTACGCTTTGGGAAGAAAGGGAAACTAGCACCTGGATTTGTTAGACCTTTTGAGATTATTGAGAAAGTAGGCCCCGTGGCCTACATGTTAGATTCGCCTGAGGAGTTAGATGGTGTTCATGACATGTTCCACGTGTCGGACCTTAAGAAGTGTTTGGATGATCCAACACTGCAAGTGCCCTTGGATGAGATCCAAGTTGATGCCAAGTTAAATTTTTTAGAAGAGCCTGTGGAAATTTTGAAAAGAGAGTTCAAGAAGCTAAAGCGTGGTAGGATTGCCATCGTCAAGGTTCGGTGGAATTCGTAACGTGGTCCTAAATTCACATGGGAACGTGAAGATCAGATGAAGCTTAAGTACCCGCATTTGTTTAGTAATTATAGTAGATGAATTTCGGGGTCAAAATTCTTTTAAGGGGGGTAGAATGTAACCTTTGCCCTTTTTGTGTTTTGAATATTTCATTTTTAGTCCTTTCACTATTTGACGTTTGTCAGTTTATTCAGATATTGTACCGTGTTGACGGTGGTGATTTTGTTAAGAATTGAGTTAGTTTATGGTTCATTGTGTATAATAGTCCTTTTTGGAGGTTATTATTATGTTAGTTAAGTTCTGGGTGGTTGACCCGTGAATTTTTGAGAAATGCCCAAAACGGGTCCCGACACGTCCGTTAATGTCCAAATGAGTTTTTAAGGAATAAAGTGTGGAAATATGTCAAGTAAATACTCTAAGTTATTGGAAAAGTATTTTTAAGGTGAACAAAAATGCTAATTAACTTTGGGGAAAATTTTACGATCAAGTTTTATGAGTTTTTAAGTGATTCCGACACGAAAAGAAGGGAACCCGAGCCCCTTGGATCCCATTCGTGTAAGCTAAGCAAGGAGGGAACAAGGAGGCTATTTTTAAGCAGTGTTGTCTGAAAAGGATTAGTACTAATATTCCTTTTACCCTTATTCTCTCATTCATTCACCACATTTCAAAAAAATAAAACACACACATAAGTGTGTGTGCCTTTGTGCGTCCGAACCAAGCAACAAACACCCTTATTTTTCCAACTTTGATTAAGGACGTGGTGGTTTAGAGTGTTTTCGGGTTGATTCTTGTGTTCGGGTATTGATAAAAACTATGTTTGGGTAGTCGGTTCGTGTTCATCTCGCTTTTGAGACCCTCTTTTCTAGTAAGTTTCTAAATTTAAATTTCGTTTTTTCCTTTTGGGTTTATATTGATGCATAGATGTTAGTTGTACAAGTTGAGCGTCGTAAAAATCGATTTTTGAAAACGAAACAGATAGAAGGTTGTGTTTGGTTTGCGTCGGATTTAAAAAGAAATAAAAGGGTTTTGTAGTTTTGATGTTGTGGTCGTGGTGGTTGAAAATATATATTTCTAGATAGCTTATTTTGTATAATAGCTTGTATAGCTTATTTTGTGGGCTTTTCATGGCTTATTTTAAGCTTATATGCTCTCGGCTTAGTTTGGAATCACAAGGGAGGTGATTTTGATTATTTACGTGGTATGACGTATACTCGTGGACTATTTTTTTGGCTTACGGTGCTAACCGAATTTATATCTTAGCTTATTAGCTTATTTTTAACCTTATGGACTAGTTTTTGGAGCTTTTGAACTCACGACCCATTAAGCACAAATAAGTCGTGGCTTATTTGTTGGCTTAATGTGGTCCAGGTTATTTTTTACTAACGAACTAGCTTATATATACTAGTGGGTAGGGGTGTTCACGGGTCGGTTCAGTTCGATTAGTTGGAAGATTTGAATTATCCGTCGCGGGGCGGGTTATTCATTTTACTATCCGAAACCGAACCGCACTAGGCGGTTACCCGGATGTTCGGTTACCCAAAATGAGCGGTTATCTGCGGATCGGGTCACGGTTAACCATTCTATACGTTTAATCGAGTATAACCGCAAAATTGTATTTTAGTAAAATAAATTATCATTGAGTAGATAAAGTGTTAGGAATTACAGATTTGATGATTACAAAACCCATAAACAGAAATGAAGAAAGAAGAAACAAAAGGAAACAAG
>BQNB010044151.1:7109-27615 GCA_026074375.1 Tanacetum coccineum
TTATTCCAGCTTTGTCTTGTAGGTCTTCCATCTTTAATATGTTTTGTCATAATCAACTCAAATTATAATTCCCAACAAGATCTATAACTACTTAAGCAAAAACAGATGAAGACAAACAACTAATAAGTACTAGAAGAAACATTTAAACATTAATAAGCAAGAGGAATAAGCAAATAAGCAAATCTAAACATAGCAAGCAATAACATCAATATTTAAAACTAGAATTTAAAGGAAACTGAAAGAGAAACTTACAAACTCCTCTAGCTAAACAAGAGGACCAATTAAGGCAGCTACAAGCTCTCTAGCTTATGAGTAAGCTAGAGTATAAGTTCTTGGGATCTCTTCCAAGGTAAGATCCTGATAGTTGTTAAACTATACATATCAATTTATGCTTAAAAAGGCCCAATTCAACCCAAAACAGATCAAAAATGGCAAAAATGTGCTTGTATCTGAGTTTTATGTGTGCAGGTATGGATATGTCAAAACAGTCAAAAGCAAGCAAGCACGGACACAAGAATCAAAAGAGTACAAAGCCGAAGCCCCAAAAGCACAAGCCTTAGCCAATTTTCATCTCCAAGGGCCATTCTTGCATATTCCGAAAGTTATTTATAACTTAAAAAGAAGAAATGAAATTCAAGGGCCAAATGTGCAAACTTCTCAAACTACAACAGTTTTAACTGTCAAAAAGGAGCGGGAACCCCCTTTTACTATTCATCGTCTTCTCTGTTTTCACCCCATGGTAAAACAAGGGGCAAATAGAAATTAGAGGGTGCTTAAGTCAATTCAAGAGGTCTACATCACAAACCCAGGGTCAAATCAGTCTTTATCAAAGGATTCATTAAAGAAGAGCCACTTCATCAAATTAAAGAAGCACAAATTGTGATGGATTTTGTGCTAAATCACTCACAAAACTAACACAAACGTCACATCAAGGGAATGACACGCTGGCAATCCTCAGGTGTCCACATCTTGATCAAACGGCCACAATTGATGATCAAATGATTGAAGAAATGATTGGCCAGGATTAAAAGTTTGGTGAGCAAGGCTAGAGGTCCTAGAAGCTTCAGCTGGGCACTATAAAAAGACCTCATTCTCACACACACAAGGAGTCTTGAATTTTTCTTTTTAATCTAGTTTTTAGTAGTCGAATTTAAGTTTTTATGTAATTTTTATTTCGTATTCCATTTCTTAAATGTAAGTTTTCCTTTTTCAAGTAATGTAATCAGCTTTTTCAGTTAATGAAATTCAGTTTTTAATGTTTTAAATTCCGTTTTCTAAGCTCTCATTTAAAGTCATAAGCTCTCTTAATAAGCCATATTGTCTCATAAGCTAATAAGCTACTCAAAAGCTCTTTCAGTCTATAAGCTGAAATAGAGCTGTTTGAATTCAGTATTAATCTTATCTAAACCTTTAATTAGTTTAAAACTTACATGGATCTTATTGGATCTAAGCTTTTGGAAGGGGATCTTACCTTGGAAGAGATCCCAAGGACTTATACTCTAGCTTATTCATAAGCTAGAGAGCTTGTAGCTGCCTTAATTGGTCCTCTTGTTTAGCTAGAGGAGTTTGTAAGTTTCTCTTTCAGTTTCCTTTAAATTCTAGTTTTAAATATTGATATTATTGCTTGCTATGTTTAGATCTGTTATTTGCTTATTCTCTTTGCTTGTTAGTGTTCAAATTTCTCTTCTAGTGCAATTTAGTTATATGTTTTCATCTGTTTTTGCTTAAATATTTATAGATCTTTAGTTATCAATTTCTGTCATAAAAACTCATAAAATCCAAAAATTAGATCTTAGATTAAGGCTTAATCAGTTGTTTAATCATGATGATAAGGTTTGGTTTAAGCAAGTTTTTATCGTGGTATGTTAGTAATTATTCACTAGATTCTCTTTAAAAAGTTTTTCTCAAACCTGTCATAGTCTAAAAGGGGGTGATTGGTTTATGTGGCACTCTTGAATTACACTAGTCAGTATTAACCAAGTAAGGTACTGCTGGAACCTTTGCACCTACAGTATAACTTACCAAGATAGTATAGCTTTCACAAGTTAGTTGTTGTTAGCTAAGATTTTGGCTAATTCAGTAGTATTAAGTTTAGCTATAGCTTATTATGAATTTAGCTTTAGTTTTCATTTTCTAGCTTATTTCATAGCTTAATTTTGTTCTTAAAAGTCAAATTGCATCAGCAGTTCTTTCACCTGAAAGTACTGCTGAACTTTTACACTACCAGTACTAACCTCAGTTAGTACTAGCTGGTTCTTAAGCTATTTTAGTATAGTAATCTAGGATTTACTTATGAATTCAGTAGGGATTTGAGTCTATAATATAACTTAATACATTTTAAGTTCTTTAATTTCATTACTAGCTTATTGTCTTAGCTTATTTTTGCTGTCAAAAAGTTAAAAAGCCAAAAACAGTACTTAAGGAAACTTTAGGATTTAAATTTTGTTAATTTAGGCTTATGGATTCTAGATTTGTCTAGCTACTTAGATAGATTATAATATTTTTATAAGCCTTAAAGTTTTAGAGTTAAAATTTTATTTTTAAAATAAGTTTATCTTTTAAGGTTTTTTAGCTTATTTGGATTTTGTGCACTTTGCTTATTTCCTGAGTTTGCTTATTTCATAATCTATTTCAGTAGCATAAAAGTAGTTTAAGCTTTAATTTCTTTTCATTTATAGATTAAACACATCATTAGCTTTCTAAATCACTTTTCCTTTTTAAATTTAAGCTTTATTTGAGCTCACAATCGCTGCTTTAGTAAAACTTAGCCCAAACCCTTAGTTTCTGTAGCAGCTTATTAATAAGATCTTTTAGAAGTTTTTCTTTGAATTTCAGACTATAGTGCTTTTGTTAAAGTTGTTCTCCCTAGCTTCCTTTACAACTTTGCTTCTTTGAGTTTTTCATTTAAGATCCTTTAAAATTTCGAATGCTTAGTTGGACCCCTTAGTTTGTGATCGGGTAGATCTCAGGTAGATAGTGTAACTTTCGAATTTAGTAGTTTACTAAGTTAACCCTCCATTAGTCTGTTAGTTTCCCCGTTTATCCCTTAGATTTTTGCACCATTAGTCCAATTAGTTAAGTCGTTAATTAAGCTTAGTTAAGTTTTTAATTAGTTTATTAAGTTTTAATTAATAATTAGGGTTAAGTTTTAATTAGTTCAATTAAACTTTTATAAAAAAATAAAATTTAGGGCTTTTATTTTCAATAATTTTCGGCAAATTTTCTTTATTTAGTGAAATTTTAGTTTACATTTTTAGGGATTTAAAATTTGTCTACTTGCTTAATTGTCATTACTTGTTGCTTCTTAATTTCGTAGTAATAGCTTATCCAAAATATCTTTGCTTCATTCAAATCAGAATCCGAACCTAAACGTGGTTTCAATTTCACTAGTCATTGGGGAAACGACCCGGGTGATCATACTTACCCGGTCAAACATACGTATTTTATATTATATTATATATATTTTTGAGAGTGAATTTTATCAAGGGTAACTTGGTAATTTTCTTAATTTCTCTTTTAAAAGTATTATATTTTATATATATTTTTCGTGTGTAAAACTACCGAATCAATTATTTTGCTATCATGTTCGGTAAATATTACTTTGCATATATTATCACATATTTGACCGATACTAAGTAAGTTAAATTTTAGATTATCTACGTGCTCAACATTTTCAATAATTAGGGAGTCATGAGAGATCGTACATTTGCCTATGATGTTACCACGCAAGTTACTTTGAAAGATAACGTTACCTCCATTGTATGCTTGATATGTCATTAATAGCTTCCGTTTTTCCGTCATGTGTTTTGAGCACTCACTATCCTTAATCCATTCGTTGGCCTCCAGATT
Organism: Tanacetum coccineum; assembly: GCA_026074375.1. Classification (NCBI taxonomy): domain Eukaryota; kingdom Viridiplantae; phylum Streptophyta; class Magnoliopsida; order Asterales; family Asteraceae; genus Tanacetum; species Tanacetum coccineum. The sequence goes on from BQNB010044151.1 coordinate 10,959, forward strand.
AATTCCCAAGCATATCTCATTTGATTCTGAGCACAAGACAAAGTTTATTTTTACATAGTCCCTTTTCTTCCTCATCTTCGCAGTTATCGCTCCATGTTCCTCCAACAAAAGCCCTTTAGTTTTGGCTTCTTAGTAACATTGGACATTCTCTAATGAGATGTTTTGGATCACCACATCTAAAGCATTTTCTTTCGCTATTACCATTTTTTCATCTCTTTTTCTTTGGAACGACTTTCTTTCATCACGTGGTTATCTTGCGAATCTTCCTCGTCTTTTGAAGAACTTTTTGAATTCTTTTACGGCCATGGCATATTCTTCGTCTTCACTATCAGAAGTCGAGCAATCTTCATCACTAGATTCATTTTTAGCCTTCAATGCAAGAGATCTAATTTGTTCTCTTTTGTCTTTGACCATTTCGGAATCTATCATAATTATTATTTCATAAACTTTCAAGTTTCCAATAAGTTCGTCAAGTGATAATGATGTCAAATCTTTTGACTCTTCAATAGCCGTAACCTTTGCGCGCCATTTGGGATGAAGTGCCCTAAGAAATTTCCTAACATAGTTCTTGCTAGAAAAACCTTCATCAAGTGCTTTTAGACTAGTAATAATAGTGTTAAATCTAGCAAAAACATTATCTATCGATTCTTCTTCCAGAATCGTAAATTGTTCATATTGTTGAACAAGAAGATCTATTTTGTTATCTTTGACTTGACTATTACCTTAGTGTGTGATTAATAAAGTATCCCAAATTCTTTTGTATTTTTTACATGGCAAAGCATAATAAATTACCATTTTAGCTTCATTATTTTTAGCAGGTCTCTTTTTAAGATTGATTTCAAGCAAAATAGGATATATAATATATACCTAAAATACCTAATTATCAATAATAGTATAAGATAAGTATTCCGTGAGGATTCTAGAAGATTACTTTTATCTAAAGTAAAATTCAAAACCTTCCCGAGTCGTATCCCGACGAAGTGCGAATTGAAAGTCGGTTTAGTTTGTGATCGCGTAATTGAATAATTCACGACTTTGATTTGGTTTCCTATTTCTACAAATAAAAATGCACTAACAAGTAAAAGCACATAATCAAATAAAGCAATTAACAATTAATCCTAAAAACGTTAACGGGAAATTAAAAACGCGACTAAATTATCCAACTAAACAAATTTAAGTCATACTAAAGCAAATTTAATTTCTAAACCTTCAAAATAACAAAAGAAAATTTTCAGAAAAAGAATTTTATTTGTTTATGTTTATTTAATTTTTTATGATTTTTTAAAGTTTTTAAACTAATAAAATGAAAGAAAAATACTAAACCTTGAATTAAAAATCTGAGAAAAAAAAAATAAAAGTTGCTAAATAAGTAAGGAATGCAGGAAAATTAAAAACTTAGAATAAGCCTAAACGAATAAGCCTAGAAAAATGGGATAAGCACTCGAAGTGCTTATTTTTAAAATGAGCCAAAAGGTGTTAAATCTAATTTGAAAACGCATTGTAGCATAATTATTCACTTATGGAAATGTGTTATGAGAATAATATTAGAACAAATTTTGACAACTATTAATAAGTGTTAAGTTTGGCTTTTTAGAGTTAAACTGGTTCAACTTTAACTTTAACTATTCTTGTGTGTATTATATAATACTTGATGTAAAATATATAAATTGGTTGAGTTTTAAGTGTATTTTTCATTGTATAACTTCATCAAGTATTATATAACAAAAAAATATATATTTAAGGTCAAAGTTAAATCAGTTTTACTCTGAAAAGTCAAACTTGACACTTAATTTGGGACGGAGGGAGTAGTATGCATTAACATATGTTGTAAGATCTTTGGAACAACTCGGTTGCACCGCGTCCGGGACAAACTTGACAAGTTTTATTAGAGAGGCTAAACTATAACGTACTTTTTTAGAGGGCCAATTTACATATTTTTAACATATGTGCTAATAATGTCTAACGCTACAAAGTATAAGAGTTAAAAATGTATTTGCGACTGAAAATTTTGAGGGGGCCACCACCTCTCCCGGTGCCCACAAAGTTCCGTCTTTAACCGCGTATATCTGAGTTAACTAACTTGTTTTCTCCGAGTAACCGCATAAAGAAAACCTTATCATTGTTTTTAACATATTATTAACAAAGTAGCGCATAATATTATAACAAAAATATTTTAAGTTTATATGAAAAGGGGCATTTTTTGTCAACTCGCCCCGGGCATCAAAATTCTCAGGACCGGCCCTGGATTGAACATTGTTTTCCATATTTTGTATGTATAAGTGTGTGTTAATCAAAGTTGTTGTTACTTCTGAATGTTTCGCGAAAAGTAACCACCTGAATGAGAGATGTCATATCTCGAACCTTTATAGTGCGATCATTTATTGTCATACCGGTAATAATATTTCACAAAAATATATTGAGATTTTTTTTAGTTAAGAGAGACATAATTATGTCACAGAACGACATGAGCTTTTAGTGGTGCGAGAAATGCCGCTCAAAAGAAAGAAAAAAGATGTGGTGTGTAGCAACGCCTTCGAAAGTGGTTCAAACCACAGTGAGGTTATCTGTGTGTGATTGTTAAAGCATGATTTGTTACCATGGATTTCGACTTTTTTGCTTTAAAGTTGTTTACGTGATTATCTTTTATTTTTTATTTTTTTATCTCTTTATCTCAACCTTAGATATTGAGAAATACACCGCAAGTGTGCCATATTTATTAGAATATAAATTCTTTTATGCCATGCTTGTTACGAGTAGTATAATAACTTTGTTTATTACGTTAACATATCTTTATCTGGCAAGTGGGTTGAAAACAACAAACTAGAAACCGACCGATGTTCTTTCTTTAGTATGTTACTTTTTCTGCTTGTTTAAATTTAAACAATGTTTTAGCATGTGAAAGTGTGAATTAGCACGTTTTTTACATGAGCAAGAGCACCTTATCCCAAGAATTATTGAAAATAGTGAATTCAGTCACAAGACGATAAAGTGGAAGTGGGAACACACCGTGTATAATAGGCCATCATACTCATGTTGTCCACCTTTTTACTATCTTATGAGTTATAAGAACGAGAAACCAAACAAATTATCATTCTACATTAGTCTCTTACATAATATCATGCTAGAAAGATCCTTAAAATACTAATTCTTTTAAAACCTCTCCACAAAATAATTGTCCTCCGGTCATCGGCAAGTCGCCGATGATTCGGAGGGATCCCAATCGTATTTAAATTCTTTTTATCTTATTTTCTGTAATATAAATAAAGCAACTATTCACCTCATCGACCAGTTTAGTACGTCAACCGGAACCGATCTCCGAATCTGACATCGAATCCGGATCCGAGTACATCGGGTTTGGTGGCTCCTGTCGTTTTGTTTTAGTGTGATTTAAAGAAGAATGGCATGAATCGGTTTGAGATGTTAAGATGTGAGTGATGACTATTATTTGTGGCTGCAAAGTAAAGAAAGTCAGGGATGGGGTCCGAGAAAAGAATATGATGGGCACACTAGTAGAGTTATCTTCGTCGGACTATTTGACAGCCAACAAATAAAAAACATTTTATTTTATTTTTATTATATCTTTGAGAATACTTTGAATTATTCTCCGTTCTAGTGATACTTTGAATTATCCCGTAATTTGTGTTGGTGAGAATACCTTGAATTATTCTCCGTTACAGGGATACTTTGAATTATCCCGTAATTTGTGTTGATGATTTGTGCTAAGGTCACAAATCCGCACGACTGTTATTTTTCTCTTTTCTAGTTTTCTACTCCAGTCCGAGCTTTCGCGATTTCGCCGCTCGGACTGCGGGGGAGTGTTAGCTGTCAATTAGTTGTCTAATAGTTGTCCTTATCTTGTGTATGAGGTGTATCCCAATCTCGTAAGAGTTGTATCCCAATCTCCTTGTAATCTATAAGTATCAACCATGTGTTGAAGAATGAGAAACGAAACACATTACCATTCTACATTACTCTCTTACACTTTTTAGTATCTTATGATTTATAGTCTACATGTTATCTTTTGAAGGATATTTTAAGACTTTAGTTCTCAATTAAAGTATTGAATTAACAGTTCGATACACATGCAACTATGCAAGTTAAGATTAGAAAAGGTTGCAAGCGTGGAACTAGAAGTCTTCGCTGTGTTACGGGGATAACAATGCTACTTTACTTTGTAATGCTACTTTTCGTGAAAATAATCTCGGTTTTTTTTAATACAGCCGGTTTTACGTAATTGTTAAGTGACCTCATCCGCATATGATTTCTTGGAAAGTATTGGACTTGTCAAAAGAACTTTTTATAGACAAGAAGGTAAAAAAAAAAAAAAAACTAGATTCATAAAGAGTAATGATTTGTCAACAAATTATGAATGGTATAATAAAGAAAAAAGATAGATCAAGATGCGATATAATTGGACCACTACACTTGACAAGTTATTGAGTATAATTTCTTAAATTATTTGTAGATATAACATTTCTTATAAATTCCAAACTTACCCAAAAAAAAAAAAAATTGGACCCCTTGTACATTTTATTCGTTTTTATATATGGTTAGTCATTTTTAATACAGTACAAAATTTTCGGCGTACTATATATCAGCTCTCCTAAAATTAATATTTTCTAAGTTGACCCATCTACTAACAACGTTCAAGTTCCGTCTCTGCAACCCGACAACCCATGCTTTTGATTGGCATGATCATATTTGACTCGTAACACATAATCTTCTTAATTTGTAATTATTCTAATAATTTTCAATTGACACGCTAGAATCATACATTTAATTAACACATACTCTCATAGTATTGTGTTACTGAGTGCCGAACAGGCCACTTGTAATAGTATACAACTTTGTTTACATCCATCCAGAAATAACATAGGATACTCAGGTTAATCATTTTTGCACATGTTTTGGGACATTAAAACATGTATTTTTGTTTGGTTTACATTTGTTCTGTTCTCACATTCTTTGTTTTTTGATAAACATTCCATTTTTATTCGGTCTCCTTGCAATCATTTCATAGCTTCTCGTTACTTATACAATAAAATAATTTACAAATCACGTGAAGTATTAACAAACCAACTTTTAAGTTGAATGAATTATGAATTTTGATTACCATTAAAAAGCTTAATAAAAAAAAACTCAACATTTTTCAATGAAACTATGAGTCTCATGAAACGATGTGGTAACATACTCCTTAACTTCTCTAGCAATCACATTTCTCATTAGAGCCCAAAACTCGATAGGCAAACTCGCCGGCTTATTCTCTGTGGTCTCGTACCCACTCATTCCTGGTGTTGCTAACGTCAAGGTTGTCATAGGATCAAATTCATCCTCCACAACACCCACATTGTTTGGAGACAATGTACAAACATTAGCACTACTCCCAACAATCTTAAAATCATCGTCAGTTTCATTCTTACACAAATGAATGTCAGAATGAAACTGACGTCTCTTTAATGTAGAGTTCCAATGGTTTTTAACCGCATTATCTGTCCTACCTGGCAACAACCTAGCAATGGTGGCCCATCTGTTTCCATACTTAGCGTGGGCCATCAGAATAGTCTCATCTTCGGCCTTTGAAAACGGACGATGTTGAACATGTGGGCTAAGCTGGTTACACCATCTTAGCCTACATGATTTACCTGATCGACCCTTTATGTATTTACTAATAAGTGACCAATTTCTTGCCCCGTAACGGTCTACTAACCGAGTAAGGATCTTGTCCTCTTCATTAGTCCATGGACCTTTAATCAAGTTAGAATGTTGTGGTTTTTGACCCGAGTGAGATGAATCTGAAGAAGAAGAACCGGATGATGATGAAGTAGGCCAATTGAAAGGTTCCATAATGTGATGTTTGTGAAATTGAGGTTCTTTTTTGAGGTTGTTTTTTGTTTGATGATGTGGTGAGGTTGTTTATTGTTTGATGATGTTGGTTTAAGAGTGTGGATATTATATGTTTATATAGGTGCAATGGTGCATGTATGTATGAACGGTTGGGGGGCAAAGGGTGGCTTCTAGGAAATTGGTTGTTTGTATATATTTTGATAAATTATAAAGTTTGTTGGGCGGGGAGAATGTGTGTTATAAAATGACAAAACTAGGTGATGAGGTGTAGTACTATTAGGAATGTAACAAGTTTTAATGTTAGTTATACAACTTATAATTCGTTAGTTGGTTAGGTTTGAAAAAGAGAATATACAGCTTTATGCTATAGTTGTTGCCGCAATAAGGTTCTCAATTACATAAAGAAAATGACCTCAAACGAGTGAACGACTACTTTTTTGGCAGCAATGTTAGGTTATTTGGGCAAACTTTTGACTTGAAAATCTTTTCACCAAGAGATTAATTTAGCAATGGGCCAATGGTAAGTTCTTGCAAGACATTGTGAAGTTTTTTCATATCCCTAGCTCAAGTTGTAGTAATATATTTTTCAATTTGTTTTTATGAATTAGTTTATAGCATTAGGTGGCATCTTTTTGGCTTAAACCAAATGCATTTTTTTTAAGAACGACAACTATTATAAAACCAACTATCAAGAAGCTAGAAAAAGAATTACAAAGAGATCAAATAGGGGTGTTGCAACCAACTATCCCAACTAAAAGTACAATAATTAGAAATGCACCAGTGGAAAGAGCGCGAAACAATATCGTCAAAAATAACATCTTTACGAGGGGCTTTCGACGAGAAGAGCAACTGATTACGAAACATCCATACGCTCCACCAAGTTATATAAAGAACTCCTTCCAGCAAATCTTTAACTTTAGAGCTTAATCTGATGGAATTGAACCAATTAAGCCAATCAGCATATGAACCAAGGGGCGTCCATGATAGATTTCACCAGCGGCATACGAGCCTGACGATATCCGTAGCCAATCTGCAACTGAAGAACAAGTGCGAGGAATCTTCCTGAGCAGAGGAGCAAAGCGGACATAAAAGATCAGAAACTAGGACACCACGATGTTGTAAATTGGATCGAGTAGGCAACCGATCCAGGAAAACCTTCCAAGCAAAAAACATTTATTAAACAAATTAACATATATTACTTTTATATGAATCATATTAACCCATCGGAGTAGCAGTAGGGCCTTTCGGCAAAGAAACATTCATCAAGAAGAGATGGGCCTGTTGGGGTGAACATCTTTGGGCCAGAAAAACACCTTCCCGTTTAAATTCACACACCCATCTACCTTCATATTAGACAAAACAATGTCCCCTTCAGTATATGTTTTGAAGAAGATCTAATTGAGAAGATTCAACCCTCCTCTAACGAACGCGAAGAGAAAGAGGGTAACGTGAATTGCAGTTTATCAGCCACCGTACAATCTTTTATTAATCTACAAAGCATAAATTCGTGGGAAACGTAGTCACGAAGTTGAGTGTCACCCCAATCCAAATTCATTCCAAAATTGCGTGCGTAAACCATTACCCACACGAATATGACAGTGAGAATATCAGGGTCACACCAACGATCTTTAAGCATATGACCTCACGAATGATGGATTTCCAAGAGAGTAACGGAACGGAGATAATTGATTATAATGAGGAGCCATGCATAGACATGATGTGAGACGACACACAATGAATTATCCCGTGATATGAATCTCCAACCCATTGAAAAGGAGCGACCTATTTACATGATAAAAAACTTGAGACACCTAAACCTCCATTTTATCTTGGAGGCAAGACCTGGGACCATTTGACTCCACACTATTTTCACATCACGTCGCATTGAAACACCATTGAAAACATTTCTACGTATGGACATCCATAGTTTGTAAACAGACTTAGGAACCTGATTAAATGGACTTATTATAAAAATGGGGGGTGTCGACCATTAACCAATGAATGTTAAGAGTAGGTAAGAAAGAGACGATAAGTGTTATTTGTCTGCTACATCTGCGTCAACTCATCCAACTCCTATTAACACTCAATAACTAAAACTCTTCCTCAACCAAAAATTACCAATTACACATATTAGGTCCCACAAAATACCCCACCAAAAATGCCCGTTCACTCACAAAACACAAATAAAAAAACAAAAAAAAACAGCGCATGTGAAGGGGATGGCTTGAGACTGAATGGCGGACAAATGGCTTGAGGGGTGGTGCACTATGGCACGCCATTCGTCCCATTTTTTTCCTATGGCAAGCATTTGGCATTAGCTCACCGAGCTCCTCTTACTGCATCGTCACCCTCCCTTCTTGCCAATGATTTGGCGTACACCAAATGAAAGAAATGAGGTGTTTTTGTTTAGATTTTTCTGTTGAAAAATGTGTTTTTAACTTAAGTTATTGGGAGGTTGATTTTCCATGTGTGAATGGGAGGTTGATTTTCCATGTGTGAATGAGAGGTAAGTTGCTGTATCAAATACTTTCAATTTAAATATATAGTAACGCCCTTTTAACCGATAAAAAAATGCTAGTTATAAGTTGGAAAAAGATCCTCTAAAGTTGTAGTCAAACATGATTGGTAAAGTTAAGTTTGTTGTGAGTGAAGATAAACAAGTGGGCCTTTGAATTTTATTAAAAGAAAAATGTTTATTCATTTAACTTATTTGTATTGGGGAACATTGATTGTATCATGTTTGACTCAACTTGAGAGGATTCTAATCCTTATAAGTTATAAAAATAACTTCATTAGCTTTTTGGTTATGAGTTAATGACCGCGAGTTTGATCATTTGATTCTCTGTTTTGTAAAAGTCTAATGCCTCACATTCTCACATTAACATGCAACAAAAAAACATTCGCGCATTAACAAAAATATTACTGTACACAACACAATGTAGTAAATCTCACATTGAAAACATAATGTAACTTTGAATTTGTTCTTTTCTAAATGCGTATATTGTATCTTAACAAAATTACCACACAACACAATGTATAATATTTACCACAAACGACCCAGTAACACGGTAAATTCTTATGGCAGGTAAAGTTAAATAAGTAAATGAATGGTATAAAAAAAGGTTATAAAGGAATGAACATCACATCGAATGGGACGAAAACTTTTGGAGGTGTTACTTTTAAAAGTTAAGATCACGTGGTTACAATATATAACGATTCATTAAACTACTAGTATCATAATAATGTGAAAACTGTTGACGTACTTAAATAAAATATTTTGCTGATTTGCCTGTTTCTTCATAAATTAAATATAGTATTATCCTTATCCTTCCATTCCTGTCTCTTTCCGTATGTTTGTTATACATTCTTATGTGGGTCCTTAAGTTTTTGGGTTTTACAATTGACTTTAAAAAAATTAACAACCAAATCCTTAAGACTCATCAACCTTTCGTCTCACACTTATCTAAATCGATGGGTTCAATCAATTAGGTTTGTTTCCATCAAATATTCAGAGGGTGTTCGACTAACGATATTTAAACGACTCATCAACCAAAAGATTGTAAACTCAAGTTTTATTTCAAATATATGAGAGGGTGTTAAAACTTTATATGATATATATTCGGTCTTGTGAGCTAACGTTTTTACATGCATAAACAATCCTATCGCTTTTTACTTTGTTGTGGACTATAAACAATTCAAACGGAGTTTAGGTTTTTTCGCCGATCTATATCTTCAAAAAATAAACAATTTAGGATATCGTGATTTGTAAGGTATAATTTTGCCTATAATTCTATAAACACTCACGTCATACCACATATGCATGACTCAATACGGTTTCCCCGAAAGGATACTATTTTCGACAATATTGTTTTACGCTCTTTTTATTGGTGTGTAGCTAGATGTAATAGAACTTTGAATTGGGTTAGTTGGCTTCAACACCCTTTTTTGATTCCTTTGTAATTTGCTAGCTCCTTGCTAGTGGTTCTAATAAAGTCGCCGTTCAAAAAAAAATACGGTTAAAAAAATTGTAAATAAGGTAGTCATGGCATTTAGGCTCAACAAACTTGCGTACGTGTTTGTGTAGAAACCTTATTTTGCAATGTTTTGAAAACGCGATCTTATAATCGACACCGGTCGTGTCATCGGGTCACCCGGGTTATCAGGTATCAACGGTTTGGCACGCCGGGTCAACCCGGTTTCAAAAAAATAAAAAAATAATTAATATTTTCAATAATACAAAAAAAATATATAATATAAATTATGAATTATACCTTTATATTTAGCTAAAACGATTTACTACCAAATATAACATGTAACATATAAAATTACGTCGCAAATATATATAAAAACTTATTTCATATTTATAAATAAATATGAAAAAACCAAATCCCGGCGGTGCCAAAACCAGTCTCGAGTAACCAGTGTTGATCCGGGTCACCTCAAACCCGGCGGGGTCTAACCGGGTTTCGAAAATATAAAAAACGGTTTTATTTTGACCTGTTTTTTAGACCGGAATCGGTTCAGCCGGTTGAACCGGACCGGTCGAACCAGGTTTCAAAACATTGTTATTTTGTAGACTTTTTGGTGAAGCAGAATCAAATTAGCTAACACCTAAATCTTCATATAGCCTGGCAAATCTCATCAATCCCGACAATCACCTTATTCTGCTAGCTGTAATGCTACCAAATGACCGCATTATAGAAACCCATCCTCATATATAAAAAATTCACCAAAACACACCCTTGGGTTTCATTTTCTTCAGTTATATGCTATAGCATTGTTTCTTCAACTATTTTACTTGTCTTTTCTTATTTACGACGTGTTAAAAGATTTTGTAGAACTCGTAAACGAAGAAAGATGATTTGTGTAGGTTATCCGGGGAAATCGAGCATTTTGGGTCAGATGTACGTGCGGCATAACCAATATCACCGTGGGTGACACCACACTTATCTCTGGTGATTCCCATATGTTCACTTATCGAGATATGACCTTGTCTCTTTTGAGACTTTCATGACGTCTTACCACCAGGTCAACTTGGAGATATTTTTTTCCATATTTTGCAAAAAAAAAGTAAAAAAGGCGAGATAACGGAAGTAACTTTGATACGCCCACGGTTTGGATAACTATCATAGTTATTTATGTTTAGGATATGTGTTGAGTCGTATTAGGAAAGTCAATAACTTGTGTTAGGAAAGTGTCAAGTCAATGTTTATCTTGTAGTTGGCTTATGATCCAAGCCATGTCTTTTATTCGGTATATATACCGAATCATTCTTCATTATTCAATCAATCAAATTAAAGATCAAAATATCTCTCAATCTTCTCTCTATTTTCTGACGGAGCTAGCACACGCTTGAAGTGGTGCCCTATCCCGATACAACCCCTAACAGGGTCGTATCAACTGGTTCTCTCGTTGAGAGGGCTTCTGATCCAGGTTACCAAAAAAAATTACTATTCGTGAGTTACTATTCATCATAGTTACTATTCATTACAGTTACTGTTCATCGGTTACTATTCATAATATTTTTTTTGAGTTATTGTTTATGGCATCGGACGAAATTGATTAAGAAGCGAGATACGTACTTTTTAAGCTATTGCAAAGGGGAACGGTGGCCGAATATGAGAGTGAGTTTTTTATGCTTATAAAACGAGTAACGGGGATCTTAGAATCTTTACTTACATATTTTTATACCTTTGGACTTAAACCGGCTCTACAATGTGCACTTTTAAGGTCAAACCCTACAACTTTAGATGAAGCTTTGTCATAAGCCCGTGCAGCGGAAGCACACTTCACGAACCAACAACTTTGGGAACTGTTGAGGTCTTATCCTTTAACTTTGGGAGAAGCCTTCTTCAGAGCCTGCATCATCGAGGCTCGTTTTAAGGACAAAAATAATCAAGCAGTTGATACTAATGTTGGTGATCAAGAAGACCTTAACGTAGAGGATAAACAAGAAGTGAAAAAGGCTGATGATTAAGAGATCGAAAACATTAAAGATGAAAAAGGCAAGAATATTGAAGATCATCAAGTTTCTGAGGCGGATGATGATACCAACAAAGATGATTTTGGTTGTTCATTGCCACCTCATAAAGGGGTTGATTTGACAGTAGAAGAGGTAGTACTTGAAAATATAAAATTAGATCTTAAGAAAGACGAGGATGAGCAAGGTAAAAAAGAAGAATAAATGGATTATTACATTTTTTAAAGTTGGTACCAAAAAAGTCAGCAACCCTAATGGTGTATTCAACGATGTTGGTTGGGTTGGGTATAGCAAGGCTGATGGCAAATGGGTGCCTGCTAGGAGAATTGAGGATGGTTAGTATTTATTTGATGAGTTGGGGACCAAGTTATATTTTGAATATACAACAAATAGTGGTGGTCTTTGCATATATTGCCCTTCTAAATATTTTTCCGATTCCATAGATCGATTCATGTTTTAAAATACATTTTATTTTAATAATCTTGTTTGACGTGGCTCCTGATACCAATTGTGGAAAACGAGAAGGGGGGTTGAATAGTTAAGCGCTTTTAAAATTAATGTTATGTTTGTTTATGAAAATTTAGATTTGACTTTGTGTGATCTTAATATGTGCACTATATCACCCCGTGTTTTAAGGTCATTTACGACGTCAATATATTCACTATTTATTTTTAGTATTGTAGGCGTTTGCTTTTAAATCGTAATCGTTGAGTTAAATCGCGTAAGCTAGAAATTATCATTCAATGTAAACGGGCATCAAAAAATTAAATGTTTACATCAAGCAAGTGTTAAGTAATTATTTTGAGTATAATTATTAACTTTGTTCATTTTATTTTTATTGGTTACGTAAAGTGGTTACGTTTCGCAATTAAATACATTTAGGCATACCCGGAAGCACCAATACCTATCTATACTCAACCAAATACCCACAATTATACCCAATACTCAAAAATTACAAAAATATCTTATGTATATGACCATAGGGCCGGATATATAGAGATAATACACAAGAGAGATATTATTTTTGACTTCTTTGTAATATAACACATGTTATAAACTCCAACAAGCAATTTCCTACCAAATACTTACACACTCCATGCTATCTTACACATTTTCCATACCTTTCTTACAAGCTAGTCATTCAAGAGTAACCATGGTAAAGTTAAAGTAACCATGAGCTAGTTAAGTCTTCCTATAAAAGGCACACTATGCAAGTAACTTCACACATCTCATTTACATAAGAAAAACTTCACCATTTCTCTCCCAAATAAGCCATAACCCACAACCAAACTTAAAAACACACATACAATCCATAAAATTTTATTTACAACATATAAAAGTGTTCTTACAACATATCTAAGGTATACCAAGAAGGTTTGAAGGCTTGGTTTAGTATTTATAAGGGTTAAACAAGCAAGGATCAAGATTAGAGTTTTGTTGAAATTAGGGTTTTCTAAGTCTTGGAAGCTAGGGTTTGTTTGCTAAACAATGGTTTAGATCATATTGTTCATCACTATACATCATATTAAGGTTACCTAAAAACCTTAATCTCTTTACTTTTGTGATTTTATGCATATATGATGTTTATGTAGTTAATAACCATCTAATGACTTATTTACTTGTAAAAATTGATTTTTACACTTGTTTATGGTTTGGTAAACTCTTACATATGATATATGGATCTTAACATCATGTTATAATGGATGTGTAAGTAATGTACAAGTATAGTTTATGTATAAAAAGTATATATAAATAAGTTACCTAAAAAGTGTATATATTAAAGTTCATGAACAAATGAGTATGTAAACTAATGGATCTTGTGATTTCTTGGATAATATATGGACTAATCATGGACAAGAGACCCTAAGGATGTAATACATGTGATATAAATGGTTATAAAGGACTTGCAATAAAGTGGTTAAACTAAAAAGTTATAAAAACAACTTTTAAACACATTTTGAGAAATTTATAAAAGTGGACTGTTGATCCCACGCATTGATCGATTCTTTACGTAGTAAAGTGTTTGTTACTTTGGATGAATCCAAAATAACAAGAGTTGAGACTTTGTTTGTATATCAAAGTATATGCGGAATCTACACTTTGATACTCTAGAAGTATTTAGCAATGGAACAGTACCAACAATGAATATATCACAAACTGCTTTAATATTATTGATAATACGAGTACTCTTGATAGTACTAGGGTTACAAACCTTGAAGCTATTACAATCTTTCTCTAAGATGTATTCTCTATGTATGCGTCTGTATACGTATCTTAAACCTTAACATAGGATCTCCTTTTATACACCACAAGGAGTCCTTTACAAGATAACTATCAATTATAATCACATACAAATCTTCCTAAAATATAAAAGATATACATTCCTTATTTATCTCTATGCATCCTTATCTCCAAGTCAGCAGCTTTGACCATCAGCAATGTTAATCTTTCTTCTAGCGGTATTAACTAACTCTGGCAGTACTAAGTATGTACTGGCAGTACTAACTCCAATAGTACTGTTAGTTATACCTTGGCAGTATTAACTCTTGTAAAGATTTATTCCCAACAATCCTCCCCTAAACTTGTGATTTATCTTAAAATCCTAAGTTTCTTCTGGATTAAATCTTCTAGTCTTCTGATGATGATTCTTTCAAACACTCTGCTACTTCTGCACTTGAGATCTTATAAACCTTAGAAGTTCAAAAGCCTGTGAACTCTCATGATCAACCTCCAATTTCTTTTTCAACATCTTGGAAATCATCTCTTGACTTAGAGGGTATTTCTTCTCTGTCAGCATATGTATGGCTATACCATTCTGCATTAGTAAAATGTGAATACCATAAAAATCATATAAACTCTAGCTTATCACATTATATTCATGTTGATTCTTCTATATTTCATCTTCTTCATCAGGCTTAAATAAAGTGTGCAAATCTCCCCAAAGCATCAAATCATATCCTTCATGTCTTGAAGCACTATACCTTTCTTTGACTAATCTGTACAACTCCTCTACATCTTGTCTATCAAAGTCTTCAAGCATCTCACTCAAAACCTTATAGTTCTTGGAACTGCCATCTCCTCTAAAGATTTGATAATACATGAAATTTTTTGTCAAAGTGTAAGTCTTCCAATCCATAATTGGATACTTTGTTGAGAGAGATTCAACATCTTCTACAAACTCTTCTCTTGGAATTATATCTAAAAACCCTTTGAGTTCTTCCTTCTCAGCATTTTCTTCCAACTTTTGTCTCTTAACAGTCCTTCTTTTTCTAGGAAGAGATTTCTTTCTTTTTGCTCCAAATTCTTTAACAACTTCGTTCATTTCTTTTTGTGTATGAACATCTTCTTCTTCAATCTTTTTAGGATACTTCATCTTTTCACTTCCATGCTCCATGTCCATAGGCTCAATATGTTGGTTAAAATCCCAAACCTTTTCAAAGATTGGCCTAATCTCATTATAAGACATCCCATTAAAATCACTCATCTTGTAGTTTCCCTGATTCTTCAAGTATTTGATCATATTTCTCCTTGCCTGGGAAATTGTCTTTGGTTTCATCTTTAGAGCATGATACCTTATGACTGAAGGATCATTCCAATCTATCTTCTTAGTAGACTTGGCTTCAGACATAACTCTTTGTCTTTCCTCTTCATCCCACTGTCTAGCAATTTCTTCATCCCTTGCAATCTGTGCCTTTTGTTCTTCATTCATTTGTTCTTCCAGTCTGATGGCTTCAGCAAAACATAACCTTTCTTGTTCAAGCTCCTTCTTAGACTTTTTCTTGGGCTTAGACTCTGTCATTATTGCTTTTCCCTTATCTTTTCTTGTCCTTTTCTCTTCACTCCTTCTTCTATAAGTGACAGTTCTTCCAGCAGTACGAATATTTTCCTCAGCAGTAGTAACCACTGGAACTTCACTAGTAGTACCTTTTGTTGCACCTGCAATACTAACTTCAGCACTCCCTTTCTCACTACTTCCTTGATCTTGAATGACTTCAGTGGGAGTCACTTCTTGAATAAAAGGTTCAGTTTCAGTACTTGCTTTCTCTTGAACCTTTGTATCAGATAATTTCCTCCCCTGTTTGGAAGAATCATCTTCAACATCTTCATCATCTTCAGAAAGGACAACCTTAGCTCTTTTCCTTGCTTTCCCAATCTTGACTCTAGCCTCTAATTTCTTGACCTTGAGAATGAGCTTAGTGAAAGCAGAACTGTAAGTTTTCTTTGTCTTCCTCAAGTCATCCTCCAAAACTTCAATCCTCTCAGATAGTTTGGTAACCAAATTCGTCAATTTATTTAGTTTCAAGCTACCCTCATCACTTCCATGTGAGTGAACAGCATGGAGAGGTGGGTCATATGGTGTAGGAAAATGGTGTTCTGCCCTAGTTGATGGTTGTGCTGGTGATGGTTGTGTTGGTGCAGCAGTGGTATGATCAGGTGAGTGTTCAAATGAAGGTGTAGGTGAATGTTCAATTGAAGGTTCAGGTAAGGGTGAAGGTTCATGTGAGTGGGAAGGTGAGGATGTGATTCTTAAAGGTGAAGTGGAAGGTTCAGTAACATCTAGCATAGTAGGAAATAAAGCAACTTCCTGTCCTAAATATCCCTTTGTAGGCCTCTTTATATTGTTAAAAACTTTGATGCTAAGAGAGGGTACATGATATGTTTTTGAGTGTTGTTGAAGTTGTTTCCTCTACATATCTAAGCATATTTGAATGAACCTAGGATATATTAAAAACTTATGGGGCTAGAAATATTCGACACCATATGCTCAAAGATCATCCTAGAAAAATTATATTTCCTATTGGTAGCTAAACAGATAACAGCAGTTGCAATGTT
>BQNB010044152.1:6420-45060 GCA_026074375.1 Tanacetum coccineum
ATTTCCTTTTCATAGAAACACTTTTTCTCTCTCTAGATATTCTCTCTCAAGTGTTTCTCTCTCTAGAAACTAGCCAAATCTAAGAATCGACCCCGTGTTATGATATAAGATATACCACACACGTCATGTGACATTTGATGAGACAGTTTTTCCGTATGGGTCTATGACTCCTAATGAACCACCTTCTTACACATTTTTAGACACTTCCCCTAATATAATTCAACAACACCTTTTTACTAAACTTATATCATCACCTAGCCCAAACACTACTACTCAGTCCACACCGAATAACAACCCTCTATCCAACACCACCCCACACCAAATATCCTCTCCTACCCAACCCACTATACACGGCCCACTACCAAATTCGCAACTCAACCAAAACTCCCCTTCACAACCCGCTTCAACTCACTCTATACCTGCGGTTACCACAAACACCAACCCCAATCCCACCTCGACTCACTCCATGGTCTACTCGCTATCGTGTCGGGACTAATCGCCCCACTCAACGTTACACTTTAAATGTCTCCACCATTTCCCCTATTCCTAAGTCGTATTCAAATGCGTTTCGTGACCCAAATTGGTATCGTGCTATGCTTGATGAATATAATGCTTTAATTAAAAATAATACTTGGGTTCTTGTCCCTAGACCACCGGACGCGAACATTGTTCGTTCCTTGTGGCTCTTTCGGCACAAGCATAATGCAGATGGCAGTCTTAATCGCTACAAGGCTCGCCTTGTGGCGAATGTCAGCACTTAAATTGTAGGTATTGACGTGGATGAGACTTTTAGTCTAGTTGTTAAACCGGCCACTATTCGTACAGTGCTCAGTCTTGCAATTTCTCGACATTGGCCAGTTTATCAGCTAGATGTCAAGAATGCCTTTTTGCATGAGGATTTATCTGAGACTGTCTACATGCATCAACCTCCTGGTTTTCCCGCGGCATCCTGATCTGTTTGCGGGCGTCTTTACAAAGATCACTTTATGGGCTTTAACAGGCCTCGGGCCTTGGTATTCAGCGATTTGCAGCTATGCTGCTCGGGTTGGTTTTTCCACAATCGATGTGACGCATCACTTTTTATTTACTGACAGGGGGCAGATACTGCTCCTACTTGCTATTATTGTCGATGATATGGTTTGACTGCTCTTCTTCAGGCTTTGCTTCAAGCGCATCATTGCTTCCATTACTTGCGGAATTTTCTATGTCTGACTTGGGCCCGTTAATTACTTTCTGGGTGTTTCCGTGGACTCTCGTTAATACTTCTGGGATGTTTTTATTACTACAACTGAAAGTATGCCACAGAGGTACTTGACGCCGTAGATGGTATGCTTACCTTGTATAATCCGTGTCAGTTCTCTGTGACACGGATTCCAATGCTTGCTGATACTGGTGATCCTGTTTTGATCTGGACACTTATTATCGCTGGCTTGAGGGGCTCTAAGGGATTTGTACTTTACAACGGGCATGTCATCTCTTATGCCGTTCAGCAGTTTGTCTCTTTATGCTGATCTTCGAGAGCATCATTTCTCTGTCTCAAGCGGATTTGCGATATGTCCGTGGTTACAGTGACTTCTGGTTTACAGCTTTATTACATTACGAACATCTCTCTTTATGTTGCTTTTTCTGATGCCGGATTGGGCTGGACGTCCCACTACACGGCGCTCTACTTCTGCTATTGTGTGTTTCTGGCCATCAATTTTTATCTTGGATTTCCAAATGACAGTTTACTCTTTCTCGGATCTAGTGCGGAGGCAGAGTATCGGGTGTTGCCAATGCAGTGGCGTGACTTGATGGTTGCGCAATTCTTTTTCGTGAGCTTTATACACTCACTGTCTACACAGAGACTATTGTTTTTGTGATATACGTGGAGTGACTGTCTATCTCTCTTCTAATCCCGTGAAAATCAGCAAGATGCTATTGAGATTGTCATGCACTTTGTTCGTGACTTGGTTACCACTGGTCACATTACGGGTTCTTCTTCGTCACTTATCCGTGGGGTGATACCAGTATGAGGATTTCTTCACCAAAGGTCTACCTTCGGCTTTTATTTGATGAGTTTCGTTGGACAGCTTGTGTGTTCGTTCCTCTCCTGCTCATAACTGAGGGGGTTGTTAGCGGATTAGTCTTCATGGCCCAAAGGCATATTTATCTTTGTATTAGTGAATAAATAGGCCCAAGCCCGTTTGTGGGTTTAGGGTATTAGGGTTTTACCACTATAAATAGTGGTCAATAATAAATCATAACTAAAAGGGTTTTCTATCATTCTACAGTAAAAACTGCGTTACAAATATACGTATATGGAGGTGTGGATCTGGATTAGTTTTCACAAATTCATATGTAAGATAGTAAATATTATGAAATAGTAAAAAATTGTCGTTCTTAGACGAAGAGGTATGATAACTTTCACCCACGCCAAATCTGACGTGGCTAGCAATTTGGCATCGCCAAATGCATGCCACCATAGCGACCTCCCCACTTGAGTGGCGTACGCCACTCCTTGTTTTTTTTTTAATATTTGTTTTGTGTGTGAGTGTTGTGTTTTAATTGGGTATGGTGTGGCCAAAATGATATCTCAAATGAAAGTTATTAGTGAAGTGTGTTTTGGCGAGTGAGTGTTAAAAGCGTAAATGCTGAGATAACATCAAAAAGTGAGTTTTGGCATTTTGTGATACACGATGCTCCTAAAAATGAAAAAAAGAAGAAAAAAAACTAATGAATTTCAGTAGACCATATAAATTTATATTGCAAAGTGTAAAATCTAATAACACAAACTATCTTTTGCCATTTTGCAAATACGTCATATTTAAATAAAATTATATTGCACGTCTTTTTTATTTTAGTCAAATACGCTTGGTGCTTTCTGACTCTGAATCCGTCACAGTATGGCATGTTTGGCGTGCGAACTTATCAGAACTTATTATAGCATGAGCTTATTTTTTTTTTAAAAATAAGCTACCATTAAAAATAAGTTTCGTTTGGCTAACACAGCTTGAAGGAGCATGTAAAAAAAATAAGCTACTAAATGAAATGCTAGTTAAACTAACGTTTAAAAAAAAGCTCTAACAACATGTTTCAGCGATCCGCTTCAGCTGCTACTAGTGCCAAACATACCATATGTATTTTTCCTTTTCTGAAAGGTAACATATTTATGAAAAAAAATATAAAATACTAGAAAATTGCTACGAGTATAACGATCTAACCGATTCTTTCGACTAACCAAACAACACCATACAACCACAATGACACTATAACAACTTCCAAAAAAACTGCCACTACTCTAAACAACTTCTAGCATTTATGTTTCGTAAACATTTGAAAAGATTAAATATTATAGAATCTGATAATGTGATATTTATTGTCACTCTATTTTCTTTTAAGATTTTGCTATATAATCCCCATTGAACAATGTTTAAAAGTCATATATTAACTTATTCTTATCATATCTAAAATAGTTTTATATTAATTAACTTAAACAATCTATTAAAGGGTTTGTGTCTCAATCAAATTTAATGTTGTGTGTAAAGCTATTCAACAAAATGGTTGTGGGATCAAGTTCTATTTAAAACATTATGAGATAGATATAAGATTTATATAATATGAGATACTTAGTTGTTATTCTTAAAAAAAAATTTAACTTATACACTCTATAATTGATTCATTTTAATGTGTAAAAGTAATTTATTAACTTATTATTTTCATATTTAAGATAGCTCAATAAGTTAATTAATGACATTGTTTTGATGTATTGTATATCAAAAAAGAAATGATGCATCCATTAAAGATTTACAAAAATTTGTCTGCACAATTACATGACAAGTAATTGAACCAATTAAGTTGTATAATGTTTTTTTTTCTTTATATTTTTTACTCATCATATTCACATGACACATACGCACGTAAACTTTGTTTTGTTTTGCAGATTAAGCATTTCTTTTCTATAGCAAAAACCATTTGATTTACTAACTCAAACAAGTTTTTACTTTCTAGAAACTAAAAATAGCACTAAACCAGATCTTTAAAGTTTTTACACCAATTATTTTAAGCTATGTATATTGACTAGTACCGTGAATCTTAATATAATAAAAAACAGAAAAAAGAAAAGACATGTGCAAGTAAAGATGCTAGGCTGGAGGGTATAACTGGGAAATAATAATTTGGACCTACCGGAAGAGTGTCGTATAGAGAATGACGACGGTGGGACCACCGTCCACCGCACGCCACCATGTCACCAACAACTTTTCCGACCGACCCACTCAATCACATATATATTACTACTAGCCAGTTCCTTTGTTTTTTTATTGCTTGGGAGATTGCGTCATTTTTTTATACTTTATTCACATCATTTTATTATTTTAATAACGTATTAGAATAGTTTTGACATATCAAACTTAAAAAATACATAGGGTATGTTTAAACCCAGCTCCAGCTTCAATGAAGAGGTTAAAAACACATTAAAAAATGGACGAGGATCCTCTCATGTTCATGAGAAGTAAAATTATGCATGTAGTGATTGTACATTGTCATTAATAATGACAATGTACAATCATTAGCATGCATAACTTTACCTCTCATGTTTAAATGAACATGAGAGAATCTTTTTTCTTCAAAAATATTGTTTACACACACCGAGAATGCTCTAATATTATACTTTACATGATATTGAATATGTATTTTTTTTCCCATTCTAACATTTTTTTTAATCATGGTTTATGACTTTTTGGCCGACTAATCTATGGGGTTTAAACCCATCGTAAATAGACTCAAACCATGTCATTTCAAGGTTATTTGTACTTAGCAGGAATTGAACTTGAAACCCCACCCATCTTAAACAAGCCATTTTGCCGCTAGGTCACCATTGAATGATTAAACATATTCAAACATTTTACTAAACACGTAAAAATATGATTTATATAGAGGTGAAAGACAAACAAGCAACCACCAATCTTGCTAACTTTTTTAAATTGCAAACAAATTTTTTTGAAACAATGTTTTCTATTTAATATTGTTTACATACCAAAAATGAGTAGTGATTAGCACACTTATTTTTTTGATTGAGACACTCATTGTACAAGTATACAGTACATACAGTAAACACTGCACAACTATATTATATGCATAAATTAGAATGTCTCAATCAAAAAAATGAGTGTGACAATCAATTCCAAAAAAAATACTCTAATATTGTACTTTGCATGATATGTCAAAACTCGTTCAAAACTATTCGAACCTTGGTAAAATATAGTTATGACAGGTTAAAACACGTTTAAAAGTCAACTACTTAACTGCTACCACTACTCATTTTAACATATAACATCACGTATTGTATCATATCTGTTAAGAGGAATATTAGATCCATACTCATTTTATATAAAAAAAATTCACACCCATATGTGTCAAACAAATAGTGAAAAAAAGAAAGAGAAAATGTGAGATAGTGATTGATGGAACTAATATGCCACATGTGTATGTGAAAATTTTTATGTGAGTTAGGAGTGGATGTAACATTGCTCATCTATTAATACTTGCTTTGCTATTAATCATATACTTTTTAATAGGGGTGAGCATGGTTCGGTTTGGTTCGGTTTTTGGCTAAAACCAAAACCGAACCGAAAATATTCGGTTTTTGCTTTTTATAAACCGTTCGGTTTCGGTTTATTGTAGGTTTGGTTTTTCGGTTTTTGGTTATTTTCGGTTTGGTTTATCGGTTTTTTCGGTTTTTATTTGTTTATCGTGGCTTCGTCTTTCGATGATCGAATTTGTAATGCAACATAGAATAACTTTTTCAAGATTTAAAAATCAAGAAACACAAAATAATGACAATAAGAAACTATTTATGATAAAGAAAATATATATAAAAGAATTGTTTATGCGTTGTAAAGTGACACAATAATGATAATTAAAAACAAACCACCACAAAAAGTTCTAGATGATAGATGTTTAAGTGTTATAAATGACACATTTAAGAAGCAATTGAAAATGTGTTTTTAAGATTACATGTATTTTGTCGGTTCGGTTTTTTTTCGGTTTGTGTTTTTGCTAAAACCAAACCGAACCATAAACTTCGGTTTTCAAAAATTACAAAAACCGAAACATCGTTTTTTCAACCGGTTTCGGTTTTTTCGATTTCGGTTTCTCGGTTTTTTTCGGTTTAGGTTCGGTTTTTCGGTTTTCTGCACACCCCTACTTTTTAAGCTCAAATCCAAGAGATGTGATCTCCTAATTCTTTCTGTTGTTTTTTTTCCCTCTCTTTTGTACAGTTTGTTTCATAGGCTCTCCCTTTGAGGCTCTTTTATAAAATTTGCTTTTCAAAAAAAAAAAAAAAAACTTGTCAACCATCTTTAAAAATTATAAACAGGGAAGTTGTTAATTTAATGCAACCCTTTCCTTCATGTACATAGCATATGTTTTTTAAACATTCAAATTCAACAACTAATATTCATAACTTTAAATACATTAAATAAAAAGATACCAATAACTTTATACTCTGGTATGCATAATTGGTCAAATGATAAGATCAATTCTAACATGATTTTAGCATATAAAATTTAAAAGTTTCCATAATCAGTCATATTAAAAAACTATAGAACAAATATATAAAATAATTGAAGCATGGTTTTAGCACATGAGTCAGTTAATGCTCCTAATCTCAAAGTTAATGTGAACCCTTGTGGTTGGGTACATGAGTTAGGTTAGTCATTGAAGTGCGGCGCCAACTCCTCTTCTCGAACCAGAATGGTCAATCAAATCTTAACCCAAGGCCAATCATGTAATCCCACTTGTCTTAACATCAATATTTGTTCTAGACTCCATATTGTCATGCTTACCCCAAACTATTGGATACTATCATTTAGAATCCCTTTTAAATTAGGATTTTTTTAACTTGTCTCATAAGCACATGTTAAAAAGAGTTTTATTGCTTGCGTGTCATCTTCTGAGTAACTTGTTTGTGAGACCTCAAATGAGAACCACTCAATGATTGGTGGTCATTCAAAAAATGACACACAAGCTGTGAGGCTCTCTTTAAGTTGTGCCTCTAGCACACAGGTTAGAAAAACCTTTTAAATTATATGTAGTACATTTCTTACAAAGACAATAATAATGATTTTAACATCACTAGATATTCTAAGAGCATCTCCAATGGTAAAAAGCTTTCAAAGCTTTTTACTATTTTATAAAGTCTTTTTTTGTGCTTTTTACCATTGCACTAATAGCTTTTTGAGAAAGCTTTTCACAAAAGCTTGACAAACAAGAAGTCATTCAAGGAAGTGGTAGTCTTAAATGAAATTTGCATTGAATGCTTTAAATGCTAAAAGCTTTTGAAAAAGCTAAGCATTGGAGATGCTCTAATGCTATTGGGTTTGTGCTATAAAAAAATATTGTCATTTTAACATGTTTTCTCTATAACTCATAACTTAAACAAAAAATAGTCTCACTCCATCACTTGCATTATAAAACACCCTATAGTTATACATAACTCAATAAAACACAAATAGAAAAAAAAAACGCACGGCATCGGCTGGTCATCACGGTACGAGAATCTATGACACCAGTCTTAGTGTCGGACTCGCGCCATAAGAAGCCTTTTTCCATTGACTCCGGTTAAAAATACAACATGCTTTTAACAGTTTTTCCAAAGAAGATGATAATGATGTTCATATCTCCAGATATCTAAGCTATAAAACAAACCATTAAATTCATCATACAATTCTTGTTGATATTTACATTGAAAATTAGCTATATGTGCCCATAGAAAGGTCGACATCAACCAATGTCACAAAAGTGGTATTCAAAGCAAACAAGGCAACTCGATGAATGTTTAAGATAATTAGTACCGTTAACATCCAAGTTTTCAATAATGTAACGACTTAAATGCAATGTATTCACGTTCTCAAGATTTTCACAAGATAAATGATAATTACAGATAACCAAGTATATGATAAGATAATATACAAAAGGGAATATGTCACATAATAGTAACCAAGTTTCATTAAAAATGGACAATTAAATTTTTGAGCAGTTTTTAAAAGAACAAGGTGAGAGCTCGATTTGGCGAACTTGATCATTCTTATTAACCATTGAAAGTAAAAAATGAAAAAAAGTAGTCAAGCTTTGATAGAGAAAAAAAACATAAAAATATAAATGTCAAATTTACAAAAACCAAAAAGTAAAAAAAAGAATAATTAGTGAAACTTTAGTTGCTAAATTTAAATAAGTTATAAACTTAAGTCAACTTACCAGTTTCAATAATTATTTAAGGACCTCTCATGTTCAAAATAAACATGAGAAGTAATGTTCAAGTTTGTGTGAGTGCATATCAAGAATAAAATACTATAAAAGTCTTACAATGATGGCTCATTTTTTTCTCTCCCCCTCACAATAACGTCAACATTACCTCACATGTTCATTTTGAACATGAGATGATCTTTATCCATTATTTAATAACTTTGTATTATTTAGGGGATGTTTGGCATCAAAGATTATTGGAAAATTGTGATTATTTTTTGAAAAAATAAGTTATTTAAAATTTAAGTTTCGTTTGGCAAATGAACTTATATGAGATTATAAAAAATAAATCTTTCATAATCTCTTAAAATCAAATGCTACTTCATGTAGCTTATAATAATAATCTATTTTCATAATTGTCGAAGTAAAATCTTGATCTCCGGCCTTAGGGTACGTCGGAGGTCCCTCTGGCCGTTGGTGGTCTGAACTTCCTACACACAAAAGACAACACATGTTAGCCTCACCCCAGGTGTCACCCTAGGACCAAGCTCCGGTGTGAGAGTAAGAAGTTGATATGTGTGTAAAATGTATGTGTACCTGGATGACGTCGCATATGGTTGACCTAACACCTGCTGCCTGACGCATGTGTGGGGCCCATTAGATCGGCGTATCAGACGGAGTGCCAGGCTCGTCCTGTAGTGTCCGATAAATACACGAACATGTCCCCCTAGTGTTGTATTATTAGTTGATATACTGATATTGCAACACTTACAAATTGTTATTCGGAATTAGAAAATATTCTTTCCCCCCTTTTCGTTTGTCTGGCCGTTTATTTACTAGGATGATTTAGTTGTTGTCATCGGCTTACTTTGTTAGCGGGTTTGTGGGGTAGGCTTGTTTCTTAGTTCTTGGGTAGGCTTTGCCCTTTGCGCCCCTAGGCCCATGGACTCTGCGTTCCGTTCAAAGGTTGTGAAGGCTTTCCGTATTATGCCTTAAGCCACGATCGTGCCACGTGCAACGCACAATCGCAATGGACGACTATGATCACGCTTCTCGTTCCTTCCTTAGTACGTGGTGTCGTTTCCTATTTTTGAGGTAGAGAGGGTATAAATGCCCTTTCTCTCCAATTCATTTGTATTTACTTTTCCTCTATTCACACACACGCCATTTCCAAAAACCCTTTTCGTACGAAACGTTTTCTCACAACTCCTTCACCATCCGGTCCTTTCTACTTTCCCCAGGTGCGTCCTATTCTATCATTTCTATCTGCTCCCCTCCTTTTTGTGATCATGTCTCGGGAGGAATTAACAACCGCACTATAAATGAGACCAAAAGTCCATTATGGTGTAATACAAACATATAAACACAAGCAAGACTTATTAAACAAAAATACTTAAAGTCCATGAAACAAAAGTCCGAAAGGACACATCGAGCTCCAGATCGTTTATGTCTAAATGTAGAAGCGGAGGAGCATAGTCTAGGGGATCTTAATGAACCCACTAGCTATAAAGCCGCGATGTTAGATTCTGAATCTAATAAGTGGATTGATGCTATGAATGCGAAAATACAATCCATGATGGATAATACGGTATGGGTCCTGATCGATCTTCCTCCTGGATGTAAGACTGTTGGGAGTAAGTGGATTTTTAAGAAAAAACCCAACATGGATGGTATTGTACACACCTATAAAGCTCGTCTTGTAGCAAAGGGTTATACTTAACTATATGGGGTTGATTATGAAGAAACGTTCTCACCCGTCGCTGACATTAAAGCTATTAGGATTCTCATATCTATAGTGGCGTTCTATGATTATGAGATATGGCAAATAGATGTCAAAACTGCCTTCTTAAATGGTTATCTTGATGAAGATATTTATATGGTACAACCTGAAGGTTTTGTTGATCCTAATCATCCCAAAAAAGTATACAAGCTTCAAAGATACATTTATGGTCTTAAGCAAGCATCAAGAAGTTGGAATAAAAGATTTGATGAAGAAATCAAAAGGTTTGGTTTTAATCAAAATCTTGATGAGCCATGTGTATATCAAAAGGCTAGTGGGAGTAATGTTACATTCCTCATCATGTATGTTGATGACATAATCATCATAGGAAATCACATTCCAAGTTTACAAAGTGTAAAGAATTATCTTGGAAAGTGTTTTGCTATGAAAGATTTAAGGGAAGCAGCATTTATTCTTGGAATCAAAATCTACAAAGATAGGTCAAAGCGATTGATTAGACTTGGTCAAAATACTTACATGGATAAGATCTTAAAGAGATATAAAATGGATAATTTTAAACGTGGTTGGTATGTGTTTAATTACACATACCTTTTACCTTTAAAAACGAGCTAAAATAACCAAAAACGGACTTAAAATGTCAAATATACGCTTGTTTTGCTAATTGTATTGTGCAGGAACGGATATCTAAGAAAAAGACAAAAAACGAAGCCAAAACGACAAAACCGGACTCGAAATGGAAAAGCAGACAAAGTCAAAGTCCAAGCCCAAGCCTGAAAAAGTCAACCCAAGTCAACCCCGACAAATCCAAAAGTCAACATGTGAAGAAATATAAGTTTGAGGGTTAAAATTGCTAAATCCCTAAACTTGTATTTAATGAAGAAAAGGAAGGAAATGAAGACAAGGGCCAAACTGCCAATTTGGCAAAGATATACTCCAAGGGGTGAAACTGCCAAGTCCATAAACTTTTAATACACCAAGGACGAGTATTGCAAAAGGTGATATAACCTTTGGGGACTTGTTTTGCCAAGTCCCCAAAACTATAACAACACAAGGACCATGGATGCAACAAGGGTTATATCTTTGAGGGACTAAAGCTGTCAAAAACCCAAACTTGTGCCCTGTCACCCCCAACCTTTATAAACTTTTTCCCGCCCTTTTCAAATCCCAACCAACTCACGGGTTTACTCCCTCTCTTTTACCCTGCAACCCAAACCACCCCATGGACAAACCCTTCCCTCCCCCTCCACTAAGCTTTCCCAGCTGTAAGATTGCCAAGTTGGCAATCCCACAACTCCCCAAGCCTTTTTCGACGGTTTTGATGATCCAAACAAGCACCAAGGTGAATGAAGGGCCAAGATTTGTTTGCTTTCCCCCTCACACAACAAACACACTCCTCTTTTTGTGTCTACAAAGAAGCACAACTGGATGAAGACAAGAAGAAGACCCTAGCTCGTTTTTCTTCTATAAAAGCCTTGTAAAGCCATTGTGGCTAAAAGGAGTTTTTTCAGTAGTTTTTACAAGTAGTTTTTAGTTCAAGAGTAGTTTTAAAGTAGTTTTCATTGTTAAGTTAAAAGTTTTTTTTATGCACTTGTAATTCACTTCAATTTTAATGAAATTCAGTTGAGTTTTTTTTTTCTAAGTTTCAAAGTGCTTCTTAAAATTCTTTAAGCTTTCAGTTAAGCAATCTTGATAACCTGTTTTAGAAAACTTTTAAGAAAAGTTCACAAAAAGAAAACAAGGTACTGTTGGATTGAGCAAAGCTAAGGATGAATAGGCTATTATGGAAGGCTTATTGGGTATTGGCTTAGTTTAAGCTTAATTATAAGCTATGGGTAGGATTTAGAGCTTAATTAGGCTTCAAAAATCCTTTTTGAGAAAAGGATCAAAGGTACATTTTCTTTTAACTTTGGCTTATTACTGTAGCAATAAGCTTATTTAGCTTATTTTCTTAGCTTATTACTGTTTTAATGCTTATTAGTGTGTATTTATGCTTGTTAGTGTCTTTCATTTCATTTTTATGCAATTTTAGTTAAAACTGTCAAGGAATGCTTTAACTGTCCTAGCTTATTGTCATTTCTAATTGCTTATTTGTCTTGCTTTCTCTCTTTTTATTGTTTAATATAGTTTAAGTAGTAGTAATCTTTCAAAAATTTCAGGTTAACTTAGCTTTTATAGTTTTTAAAACCACTTTTCAAAAACTTAAGGGGTGTTTGGGTTAACATGGAAAACGGGTCAAAAAGTTAGTCATGCCGTTAGAAGGAATTCATGTTGACGATAAGCTCCAGTTTGTGGAAGAGCCCGTTGAAATCATGGAACGGGAGATCAAACGATTGAAGCGGAGCCGGATACCACTGGTTAAGGTTCGCTGGAACTCTAGGCGGGGCCCTGAGTTCACCTGGGAACGTGAAGATTCGTTCAAACAAAAATACCCACAACTCTTCACAAACCGGGCTTCGTCATCTACTACAAGGTCTTAAGCTTTGAGGACAAAGCTCTTTTAACGGGTGGAGACTGTAACATTTCTCATTTTCGTGTCATTGTACGACTATATTAATGATCACTATTTATTTTAGTCCGATACGCGTTTACTTTTAATATTTACTTTTAAAGCTAAACCGCGTAGACTAGAAATAATCAATGAATGTAAACGGTCACCAAATAAATTAAGGGTTTACATCAACCAAGTAAGGAATAATTATTTTGATGATAATTATGTACTTTGCGTATTTTATTTTTATTGGTCACGTAAAAGGGTTACGTTTCACGATAAAATACATTTGGGCGCACCCCGGAAATACCTAGACTTACCTAGACTCAAACCAATACCCACTTTGAAAACCTAAAGTCGAAATTTAATCAAGTCTTGTACATATATCACATTGATACCGAATATGGGCATGAAAACCCACAAGAAAATCGTCCTTGGTGATTTTAGTTGCTAGCAAATCTCCCTAATAATCCTAACAAGTACATGTACACCCATGATCTAATTAATGTGTGTCCTAATGGTTCCCTAGTGATCTATTACACAAGGGATATTAACCTATTGCTCCTTTTGCCCTCTTGATGTCGCGGTTAAACCTCACAAACACACAAAGATTTCCTAGCCAAGCATGATCTTGTACCTCAACTACTTAATTAATACTTGTACTCAAGTGGTTTAGCTAAAACCATGTGAGATTAACTAAAACCTTTCGAAACCACCTCTAGGACACGATTTCGGTTTGTGTTTATGGACTAGGAAGTCTAACTAAATTCATTCCCTATAAATAGTCATATACACTCACCATTTAACACTCTTGTTAACATTTGCACACCTCAACACTCTCCTCTCTCTTATTCGGGTTACAACCCGCAACCAAACACACTCACACTTCTACTCGAACCAACAAGTACCCACAAGGAGTTACTCGAGCCAAGGGTTGGTCGTCACAATCGTATACACGTTTGGATTAGCATTCTACACGTCTACATACGCCACAAATAAGCTAGGACCCTTGTAAGTCAAGTTTCGAACTCATACTCTTCACATTTTAAATTGTCTTTTGATTTCTAGTCATTAGGTCACGTTATCTATGAAACGCACGCACCTATACATGTATGCTTTATACTCGTATGGTGCAAGAGGCTAATAAGGTGCGAAGAACCACGTGATCTAACGCGACAAGGAACTAAATGTTGCGTCCAAGGTGAAAGCTTGGTCTCCAACGTGAGCAATGTGTCCTATATACGAAAATACAAGAGATGTACACGTAAACTTTTATTGTAAACAAGTTAGGATGTCTTAGAAATGCATACGCAACCCTAGTGGACACTTGCATGGCAAACCCGACGTGTACCAAGTCGAATGCACGGCATATTGTCACTAGAACTCCTATCGGGTTCCATCGAGCCCAACGCGAGCCCAATACGAGCTTATAAGCCACAATAAGCTAAACAGCTTATTTGTGTGCTTATACGCAGCTTATTGAGCTTAAAATAAAACTAAACGCTTATTTTCGTTGTGCCTATTGCGACTTAAAAATAAGCATAAATAAAAACTTAATAACCTAAATTAACCCCTGTATTTCTTTTGAACCTTATCGGGCCTTAACAAGCCCAAACCGGCCCAACCAAAAGCTTATTAGCTTATGTGTGACGGCTTATTAATAAGCCACTCAAGCTTAATCAGGGTCGTAAAGTACTTATTTGCTTCACCTAGAGCTTTCACTTCATTAGAAACCCAATCGAATCCTTAATGGGCCTCCTAGCCCATTAACAGGCCCATAATAAGCAAATAAGCTAGGACAGCTTATTGGTGATCTTATGAGTACTCAATGGGCTTATTGAACCTTAATATGCTTAATGGATCCTAATGGACCCAACGAAACTCTTTCAAACCTCTAACGGGCCTTAACAGGCCCAAGCCGGCCCACTAAGACTACTTATTAGCTTATTAGCTTAATTTGAATAAGCTGAAATAAAAACGGTTTTATTCGGGCTTAATACAAGTTAAAAATGATCTAGTAAAAGCCTAAAAACACTAAAAGGTGTATCGGGCCAAGCTATTGGGCTTACGGGCCCAATAAGCTCGAAATAAGCCATAATAAGCTCCCCGAGCTTATTTTAAGCTTAACCGACCAACATGAGCTTATTAACGACTTTTGGACCTATTAAATCTTTAACGGATCATTAAAATGCTCAACGGACCTTAACGGGCCCAATAAGGCCCGTTAAGCCAAAAATAAGCTCGATAAGCTTATTTTTAAGCCGAAACAACTTTTATAACTTAAATGAGCTTAACAAAGAGAAATGACACTTGTTGAAGTTTGTTTGGAGCTAATATGAAATTTTCGCAAGTCAAAGGACTAAAAATGTAATTTCCGAAACATAAGGGGGTTAGCTTTGTCATTTTCGAATTTCAATAACCCCAGGGACTGTTCTTACAACATTCTGAAACTTAGGGATCTAAGTGTAATTATAAGGACCTAAACTACCTTTTTGTAAACTTAAGGGACTAATTATGTCATTTCCGAAACTAAAAGGTTTAAAATATAAAAGTGTATATTTATAAACCTAGGGACCAAAGTGGAATAACTAGGAACTTAAGGGTATGATAGTGAGCAAAAGTGAAATGAATAAAACACTTAACGAGTCGGTCGAACCTTAAGATATTCGGACATGAAACAGGTTTAATAACAAGTTAATAAATAAGTATATTTATTAATAATGATTTCACGTTTCTCGAGAACCATCGGAATTATAAATACAATAATCTTGTGCGTCACCACACAAGTGATAACGGTATATATAAACTTAAAATGGGATTTAGTTTATACAATGAGTCGTTAGCTTAAATGTGTAAACTAAGACTTGACCGTACTTACTTAGGTACTTGACGGTGTGATCCACTGCTTACTTGGATATTTATTATCATTCAGAGAACTACCGGCTAAGGTGAGTTCATAGCCCCATGTTTTACAATTATTTAAATGATTTACATCCTTGGGGTGAGAACATGCTTTGTTTTACAAATTGGACGCAAGTGTACATTTTATACCATGATTACGTGTTTGCCTAAGTTACCATAACCCATTATGTCCATGATCATGAACTGTTAATTGCATAGATGTGATTGGGAATTACATTGTGTGGGCGCGAATGTTATGGATAGATCTATTAGGGATTGACAATCCCCGTTCGGGTGACTAGCTATCACTGGGAACGAACGCATACCATGTCGAATCTGGGATGTTGCGGGGTTAGCACATCATTCACGGACACCGGTTGGCAAATTTATATTTGCATTCATACATGTCGAGCTTCAGTGTCATGAGCTTAGGAAACGTAATTACTTTTTATGATGTTTGCATTTGTTGCTTAATCATGCACTTGGAAATCTTGCGGTCCTACAACTGATTTACATAAACCTATGAATTCACCAACTTTATGTTGACGTTTTAAGCATGTTTTTCAGGTCAATAAAGCACGAGGTGCGATGATACATTGGGAGTCAATAATTGAAGAGTCAACACTTAAGATTTGGGGTCTTATTACATTTTGGGGACAATTGTTATAAACCGAAATCTTTATCTATTTTGTTGAACCATTTGAAGCCATGAGCTTATGTAACAAACAAGTATTTTGTTAATCCAATGTATCTTTTTCAAACGACACGTTAGTAGTCGTTCTCTGATCTTGTGCTATTGACCCAATAATGTAACGCCTTCGGATATTCAACATTCCGCTTCATACTCAGATTTGAGGGTGTTACAGTAGCTATTAGCTTTTAGCCATTTAGCTTAGTTTTAGTTTCTGTCCTAGTTAAGCTCTTCTAGCTTATTTAGTTTTAGCTTTTAGCCTCATAATGCTTATTTAGAATAGTCTAGGCCCCCTTCTTTCAGCTTATTTTGTCCAAGTGTTAGCTTGTTAGCTTATTAGTCCACAAAGTCCAATTGTCTTAGCTTTCTTTTGGCTTTAAGCTCATATTAAGCAATTCTGTCATTTTATAAGCTGTTTTTCAGCTTATTTAGAGCTTTTTAGAAAAAGTGGTAGTTGACAAAGTTGTTAAGCCCCACGAGCTTAACAACTTTGCTTTACAAAGTTTTTCCAAAAAAAAAGGGGAAGACAAGGGGTTACCCGGGTGAGCAAGACTCGAACCCGGGTCTCAACCCTCGATACATCCCCTTTTATAACACTACATACCGCTGCGCCCTTGGGACTTTTCTGTTAGTGTCCCAAGGGCTTTGGTATTTAAGGTGGTTTTTGGGCTTATAAGCTATAAGCTGTATTAGCTTATTTACGGGCTTATTTATAAGCCAATTTTTAGCTTTTTATTTTTCGTAGGTAGAACATAGTGTAAAGTATTTTTAGTAAAATTTTCAGAATTTTTAAAAGTCGTTTAGTATTTTTTACAATTTAATTTAGTTAAAAGTTTTAAAAATTCATAAAAAATACAAAAATTATCAAAAAAATATTTTTCTTTTTTAGAAAATTTTATTTTGTCGTATACTTTGTAGGAAAAATTATCAAACTTTGGTCGGGTCATTTTTACAAACTTTTCGTTTTTTAAAGGAGCTGGTCCTGGTGTGCGGTTTTTTTTTTTTGAATCGTTTTGTCAAACGAAGAACTCCGTTTTCGGTCTAGTCTTTTTCATTCTTCGTTATTTGTTCCCTAGAGTAGTTTAGAAGTGAAAATTTCTTCCTAGGGTTAATTTTAAAGATTTTAGGTTTTTCCCCCTTTGTTCGGGGCCCGTGCTCTCGTTTTCTAGCTTAATTTCATAATTTTTAGGATTTTCTTAAACGTTTTTGTTTGTTATTGTCTAATCTACCTTTCCACACTCTCAAATCATTTTTCTCCTTCAAACTCAAATCTTCGACTGTATCGATTCTCCAGTCCAGACTCGTTGGTGTTATATATAACGTCCAGGGAAAAATACTATCTTACTTTCGCGTATTATTGATTCTGCTTTTAGACTATTCTTACTATATATATTTTATATTTTATTATATATTATATATATTTTAAGGTGTAGTTTGGCATCGATCAATTTTTGGCGCCGTTGCCGGGGAGGCTGTGAAAACGATTATCGTTACGTTTGACAAATTGTGTTTGAATCTGTGAATATTTTCTTTTATAAAAACATAAAAAGTACAAAAATATTTTTCATTTTCTTTTATTAGTATAATTATCAGATAAAAACCAAAGAAAAAAACCAAAAACATAAAAACATTGTCCATAAAAAAGAAAATAAAATTCACAAATTGGTAAAATACCAAAATATAATATTCTCAACTGAGGTATTATCATAATAACTTCCGGTGAACTTGTTGGTTCCCAATTCGAACAAAAGATTTAAAAACTTGCCTTTTGTGTCTCTTACGACGTACGGCTCACCTTGAAAAGTTAAACAAACTATAAAGTGGGTATAAGGAGGGTTGTTCCTAGGAACTACGACCCGAAAGGAGAAATAAGCTTCGCGCTATTCCTACTCCTCCGCTCACCTGTGAGTTTATCTTTTTGAGAGCTACCGTGAAGTAAGTAGATTATTTGGTTTAAGTTGTCTTATCTCATTGTCCGTTAAAATCAATTGTGAATAAATCATTGAAAAAGCCAAAAAAATTAGTGTAGATTTTCTTTTTATATTTCTATTTTGTGCATGCGCACTCGTTCTCAAGCCCGTAGACGTCGACAACCACAAGTTCGACAAACTTCTGTTGAATCATCTAATCTTGAGAAACCTGATAATCCTCCCATAGTTACGATGGACGATAATCGAACTATGGCGCAATTGCCTCGAAGCACCCACCGAGGGTACGAGGATGGCGATAGTATATTCCGGAAATCACGCGAATAACTTTGGAGATCAAGCATGGTCTTCTAAATCTTGTCCAAAACAAGCCATTCATTGGAAATGATAAGAAGACCACATGCTCACATCCGAATATTATCAACAAGATCACTTCTACAATGAAGATTCCGAAATGTACCAAATAACGTCCGTTAAACTTATGCTTTTCCCATTTACTCTCGAAGGGCATGCCCGGATGTGGCTAGGAAAAAAGAACCCCCCTCGACAATTGAAACAATGGATGAACTTGATTCGAATTTATTAACAAATTCCCTTCCCTCCCTCTAAAACAGACAAATCTCAGAAATGGAAATCACGAGATTTTAGCAAAAATTAGATGAGGGCATGGATCGTTTTCAATGATCTTATTTAAGGGGATGCCCTCCATCATGGTTTTTCCAGAATTGCATCAACTCGTACATTCTACAATTCCCTTCAACTCAATTGATAAGATTCATAGAACTCTGCAGTCGGTGGTAACTTCTTAGACAAAATGCTCTGAGAATGATTAAAAATCATCGAGAGCAAGTCTAAGGTACTCAACCAAGATAACCAAGCATTGTAGAGCTAAAATGAGTACAAGCTCTTCCAGCCAAGCAGTCTCATCTGAAGTTAGCAGAACTCAAAGACATGGGTCGGGATCGCATTAATTCTTGACAATAAAGAACCAAAACCCCAGCAGTCCGCCCCCGTAAAATCGGTTGAACAAAGTTGTTAACTTTGGGTCGAGGCATTCCTTATCAAAACTGTCCAGACAACTAATAGCAAACATTTACCATGACAATATCCAAGAGTATGTGTCCCCAGGCCACTGCTGCCCAATTTTCAACCAAGCTAATTTGGTTTTCGACCTCCAAGTCTCAAATCAAATTCGACCTCCTGGTTCCCTCCTATTCAGAAACCACACCAATAGTCAAAACAATTTCAATCGAGTAAAACTTCAATCAAAACCATGAGGAAACAAATATTCAACCAAGGTCAGTTTTATCGACCCATCCACGGTCAATCAACCAGTATGCTCATCAAGGACCTTGGCTCCTACAGACACACGGTTTGTCCAAAAACTGATTTTGAAAGATATGTCACACATCCAATGATGCAGTTTGATAACATGCAAAACAAGGTCAAAACCTCTGCATCCCAAATGGCAAATTTGACTGCAATGCTTTCAAAATTTGTTACGCTAATACAGCTACCTACATCCGGATCTAGGAACACTCCTGGTAACACTTGTTACTAACCCAAATGGACTGATTTAAAAGGTAACACTACCCGAAGTGGTGATACCTATCCCAAGGACCCGAAAGCAGTTAGTCATGACACCAGATGTGACAAAGTGACACTAATGCCTCCTGCTATTAACGGAAGCACCGAAGACGTCCAAACCACCTGTTGTCAAAAGTTCAGTCTCCGTAATCCAAATCCTGAGCCCAGAGTTGCTCCTGTAGTTGCTAACCAATTCCTAAAGCATCATTCCAATTTTCCATCAAGAAATAACATGATGAAAAGGGCGCAAGGAAAAAGCTAACGAGCCAAATCGAGAACGTTCTATGAATCTTTAGAGATTTGAGTTTCTAGGATTAGCTTTAAACCAGAGTGGTCCTTATTATTCTCATTCTAAATTTTTGCTTTCAACTTAAAAAACCTTGTATTGGAAACAAAGAAAAATTTAGCGGAATTGCAAGAACTTCCTTTGAATGAACTGTTCAGACGGTCATCCTCAACAAGATTACCAAGACACGTAGAGAACCCTGGCCGATTTCCTGATTCCCTGGTGAATTTATTGGGGATTACAGAACATGCAGACCATAGGCCGATCATGGTTGCGAGCATTAATCTCATGCCTTATTCTGTATGGAACAATCTATCATCATCCTGTATTAACCCCGACTTGCATGACATTAAACTAGCTGACCGTTCGATCACTAAACCGATCGGTAACGCTAAAGAAGTCCTTTTTAAATGTGGGAAAATCCAATATCCTAGCTAACATCGTAGTTGTTGATTTTGAAACACAGACCCCCGAGTAACCTTTTAATTCTCGGGCGATGTTTCTTGAAAACCATTCATGCTATGATATAAGATCATATGAAGGTGAGATTACCCTTCATGTTGCAAAGAAGCCCATCATCACAATCAATCTGGACCAAACTTCAAGATACACAGCTGAATACAACCATATGACGTAAACAAAATCGACGTCATGATTAAGGCTTGTGATAGTATTCTCAAAGGTCCTAGGATTATCAAAACGAGATCGCGAGTGGCAATCCACACACATATTTTTGAGCCTAAAGTTTTCTACATAAGCTTATCCAAATCTCACTCCTTTCCGGGGATAGTGATTTACTTTAATGTAAGAAAGCAATTCGTATTGTTTCTGCTCTAGAAGATGAAATCCAACTCATTTGAAGTTGATCCAACTTATCATGATCCTGAGGGGGACCATCCTGCTACTAGAATCAATTTAGAACAGTGAACCACCAACCCCCCCCCTCCTAGGGCCAAATCAAGAAACAAAATTTCCTGGAGAATGAAAGACAGCTCAAACTCTGGAAGGCTAAAAAAGATTGAATCTCTGTTGATGAACCTCCCCGATGTTGAACTCAAGGAACTTCCACCCATCATGAATACGCAATTTTAAGAAGGTAAACGACAAGTTTGCCTGTCATAATTGCTAAAGACTTAAAAGATGAGAGAAAAGGCAGCTCATCACAAGGGTTCTCAAGTCCCACAAGCGAGCCTCTCTTTGGAAACTCTCCGATATTAAAGGGAGTTAACCCAAAATATTTGTACACACAAAATTCTAAATAGAATGAGACTACAAACCATCTGATCAAAGTCAGAGAAGGGTAAACACAAAAATCCACGACGTTATCACGAAGAGGTTGAAAAACCTTTGACCTGGGATTTGATTACCCCAACACTGACAGTCCTAGGGTAAGGCCCGTACACGGTGAACCTAAAAAAGGAGGCAATGACCTTCAACACGAATGATGAGAATGAACTAATTCTACTCGATGGTCACGAGAATGGCGAGTATGTATATGATTACAGAAAACTTAATGAAGCGACCCGAAATGACCACTTCCCATTGATTGCCCTTCATGGACAAATGCTCGATGAAAGACTAGCAGAAACTTAATACTACATTTCCTCATATGGCTTCTCGGTATTTCTTCCATATACCCAATTGACCCAAAAGATCAATAAAAGACACCTTTACTTGCCCATACGGAACTTTCGCCTATCGTCTAATGCCTTTTGGCTATGCAATGCTCATGGCACGTTCCAACGATGAATGATGGCACAACTACCACGATAAGAAAGAAAAAACTATGGAAGTATCTTAATGGATTACTTTTCGTTCTCGGGGACTCTTTCTCTACGTGCCTATCCCATTATAAAAATGTTTAAGAGTGTGAAACACCAATATAGTCTTTAAACAGGGAGAAGAGCATTTAATGGTAAAGGAAGCATTGTTCTTTCTTTGGACACAAAATTTTCCTAAGTCGGGAATTGAGGTTGAATGCGTCAGGCTAAAGTTTGAAGTAATAGGCCAAGCTCCCACATCCGACTACTGTGAAAGGATGTTCCGTAGTTTTCCTTGGGCACGCTGGTTTTTACGACGATTTCATTCAGGACTTCTCAAAAATTCCCGACCTATGACTCATTTGCTTATGAAAATAGACACCATTTTTTCTACTCAGAAGAGTGTATTGAACCCTTTAGATACACACAAATGAAAATTGACCTGAGGCTCTGATCTTAATTGCACCCTACTAAGGGACTTGCCGTTTGAACTGTTTGTGATGCAATCGTACTAAATATCGCAATTGGGGCGTCCTCGGGCAAAGAAAAAACAAGCATTTTTCAACCTAATACACTATGCTAGCCAGACTATGAACGAGCACAAATCAAACTAATTACACTACTCCGAAAAAGAATACTTGTCTTGGTGTATGCCTTTGAGAAATCCGGTTCATAGAATCCTGTGATGTCCAAAAGCATAGTGTAATACTGACCAATCTGCCATCAAGTAACACTTTGCCAAGAAAGAACTAAGGCAAAGACTCATGCGGATCCTATTTGCACCAAGAATTATATGAAATTCGAGACAAAAAAGGAGCATAAAATCCTGCTGCAGATCCATCTTTCAAGCTGGAAAATCCTCACCATAAGATAAGATCGAAAACAATGGAAATAATGAAAGCTTTCCATCTCTAAACCCTTGGAACTAATGCTCTTAAAGATGATATTACCTCATGGTTTGCAGATTTTGCAAACTATCACACTCATGACGGTAAAAGTTTATTTGTCAAGGGAATTTCTTCCCAACAAAAGAATAATACTTCAAAGAAGGTAAACATTACTTCTGGGACGACCCCTTTCTGTTTAAAAACTGTGCTACCAAGTGATCAGCGTTGTGTTTCGGGGGCAATAAGAAGCTTTAGACATTCTCAGCAAGCTTGCCGACAGTGGACCCACAGGGGGACACTAAGGTGCAATTAGACACGATCAAGAAAATCTTCCATTCATAATCTATTAGCCCACCCACCATCTACAATGATGCCCACGACTTTGTCACCCGTTGTGCATTGTCAACGTCAAGAAAAATTACGCAAAAACGTGATGAGATGCACAAAAACTCCAAACCAAATTGCGAAATCTTGAGAAACAGGGTCAGTTGATTTTATGGGTCCTTCCGACTTCCAAGAGGGAAACAAGTACATACCTGGCTGTAATACTACTTGTCAAAATGGGTTGAATCAAAAGCGCTCCCCACCAAAGACGCCCGAGTTGTTTCCAAATTTGAAAACTCTCTTTCTCGTGAATATTTTTATTTTTTGGGTGCCCGATCCCTAGCTATCATAAGAGAATCACGGAACACACTTTGCAATGACCAGTTTTAACAAAGTCATGCAAAAGTACGGAGTCAACTCATCTCTCTGCACCGCTTATCACAGGCATTGCAAAAGTGCGTCCGTGATCACTATGATAGCTCGGGAGGCACCAAATCCGAGAAAAGAGTAGTTTTTCAAAAATAGCAAACAACTCGGGCATCATTGGTGGGGACGCTTTGCTTCAACCCATTTTGACAAGTATCAACAGCCACGAGCATGTAACTTGTTCCCTTCTGAAGACGGGAACGGCCCCAATAAAATCAATTGCCCCGATGTCCAAAGATTTCGCAAACATGATGGAGTTTGTGGCATCTCATCACGTTGCGTATTTTTTCTGACGTTGACAAAATGTCACAACGGGATGACAAAGTCGAGGCAACCTTGTTTAGATGGTGGGTTAAATTAGAATCCTGAATGAAGACTTTTCTTGCTGAGTAAATGCACCATAGTGTCCCCCCCAGTGGGTCCACTGTGGCAATCTTATGAGAAAGTTCAAGCATCATGCCCCGAAACACAACGTCCTTATCACTTTGGTCAGCACGTTTTTAAACAAAAGGGGTCGTTCCCAGAAGTATGTTTAACATCTTTGAAGAATTTATTCTTCTTGTTGGGACGACATTCCCTTGACAATAAACTTTCCGCATGGTAAGTTTGCAAAATCTGCAAACCATGGGGTACTATCATCTTTAAGAGCAATAGATCCAAGGTTTTTCCGAGAGGAAATGCTTCATTTATTTCCTTGTTTTCGAACTTATCTTGGTGAGGATTTTCCAGTCTTGAAAGATGATCTGCCAGCAAGAATTTCGCTCCTATTTTGTCCACGAATTTTCAATATCAAATTCTTGGAGCAATAGGAACCACCGCATTGAGTCATGTCCTTAGCATCTTTCTTGGCAAAAAGATACTTGAAGGCAGAATGTATCAGTATACACTATCATTTGTGACATCACAAATAGAATATGAACGGAATTCTCAAAGGCATACACCACGACAAGTAAATCTTATATCGGTCGTAGCGGTAATTAGTTTGAGCTCTTCATGTATCTTGCAAAGCTAAGTGTATAGAGTTTGAAAATTGCTTGTTTATTTTCTTTGCCCGAGGACTGCCCCAATTGCGAAGTCGCTAGCATCACACATTAGTTCAAAAGGCAAGTCCCAGTCGTGGAGAAATAAAGATCAGAGCCTCAAGTCAATTTTCTATTGAGAGTATTAAAGGATTCAATACACTCTACAGAAAGAAAAATGGATTCTCTTTTTCAAGCAAATGATCACAGGACGGCAATTTATGAGAAGTTCCTGAATGACTCGTCGGTAAAAACCAGCGTGCCCAAGAAACTACTGACACCTTTCAACAGTAGTCTAGAGGAGCTTGGCTATAACTTCAACATTTAAGCACCATCAACCTCAATTACCCGACTTAGAAATTTTGTGTCCAAGAACAATGCCTTCCTTTACCATAAAATGGCTTCTTCTCCCCAGTTTAAAAGACATATTGGAGACTTCACACCTCTTCAAACATCTTTTCAAAATGGGATAGGCCGTAGAGAAAGATTCCCCGAAGACGAGAAAAGTCATCCATAAATACTTCCATCGTTTTTTCAATCATATCGTGGAAGATTGCCATCATACATCGTTGGAACGTGCCAAGAGCATTGCATAGCCCAAAAGGCATGCGACGATAGGCGAAAGTTCCGTATGGGCAAGTAAAGGTTGTCTTTTCTTGATCTTTTGGGTCAATTGGGATATGAAAATAACCCGAGAAGCCATCGAGG
Organism: Tanacetum coccineum; assembly: GCA_026074375.1. NCBI lineage: Eukaryota > Viridiplantae > Streptophyta > Magnoliopsida > Asterales > Asteraceae > Tanacetum > Tanacetum coccineum. Next base: position 31,393 of record BQNB010044152.1, read on the forward strand.
AAACAGTAGTATTCGTTTCCTGCTAGTCTTTCGAGCATTTGGTCCATGAAGGGCAATGGGAAGTGGTCCTTTCGGGTGGCTTCATTAAGTTTTCTGTAATCAATACATACTCGCCATCCCGTGACCAATCGAGTAGGAATTAGTTCATTCTCATCATTCGTGATGACGGTCATGCCTCCTTTTTTAGGTACACAGTGTACCGGGCTTACCCAAGGACAGCACGATGGGTAAAAACAATCCAGCGACAAGGATTTTTTTCAACCCTCCTTCTTGATAACGTCGTGGATTTTTGGGTTTACCCTTCTCTGACTTTGCACAGATGGTTTGTAGTCCTCTTCTATTAGAATTTTGTGAGTACAAAATTTTGGGTTAACACCCTTTATACGGAGAGTTCCAAGCGGATGGCACGCTTGTGGGACTTGAGAACCTTGAGAATAGCTTCCTTTTTCCTCAACTTTATAAGACATTAGCAGATTAGACAGGCAACATGTCCGTTACCATCTAAAAAATGCGTATTCAAGATGGTGTGGCCCAGTTCCTAGAGTTCAACCTCGGGAGTTCATCAACCAGAAGATTTCAAACAATTTTAGCTTCACATAGTTTGAGCTCTATTCCTAAACTCAGGGAGAAAAATTGTTTCTTGAATATGGGATGGGGGTGGTGGTTCAACTGTTCAAAATTGCTTCTAGAAGCAGGGGAAGTCCCCCTCAGGGATCCTGATAAGTTGGATCAACTTCAATGAAGTTGATCAACTTCTAAGCAAGAAACGAATCTGCTTCTCCATTACAAGAAAATCACTATCCCCGAAAGTATTGAGATTTGAGAAGCAGTAAAACAATAGGCCCAAAATATGGAGTGGATTGCCACTCGCGATCACTTATGAAAATCCTAGACCTCTGAGAATATCATCACAAGCCATATCTAATGACGTCGATTTTGTTTACCGTCATATGGGTTGTAATCAGCTGTGTATCTTGAAGTTTGTCCAGATTGAATGTGATGGCCACTTATCCCAACATGAAGGGTAATACTCACCCCTTCATAAACAACATAACAGCTGAATGGTTTTTTCAAGAACATCGCCCGAGAATTAAAGGACTCGGGGGTCTGGTTCAAATCAACAACTGACGAAGTCCAGCTGGAAATTGGAATTTTCCCACATTAAACAAAGACATCTTGTAGCGATTAACGACGTTTAGAGATCGAACAGGTCAGCTAGTACAATATGTCATGGCAAAGTTCGGGTTAATTTCATGAAGAAATAGATTGTTTCCATACAGACTAAGGCATGAATTAATGCTCGCACCAAGATCGTCATGCGTGCATGAGTAATCCCCCATAATTCACAAGGAATCAGAAATCGGTCCAGGGTCTCTACGTTTCATTGTAACTTGTTGAGGATACCGCTGAACAGTTCATCATATACACATGAAGGTACTGTGCCAATACACTCAATTTTTCTTTGTTACCAAACAAAGTTTTTAAAAGTAGAAGCAAATTATAGGCATGAGCATCAGGCATCGGTAAAGCTAATCTCGAAACACAAACTCTCTAAAGATGGTTCATATAATTTTCTATTGGTCCTGTTAGCATATTCCTGCGCCTTCCATCATTTCTTCTTGATGGAAATGGAATTGGATGCTTTAGGAATTGGAGCAAGCAACAGGAGCAACACTGGGCTCAGGCTTTATGGATTACGAGACTTAATTTGAACAACAGTAGGTTGACGTCTTCGGTGCTTCCGTTATTATCAGGAGGCATCGGTCCTTTGTCACCTCGGTGTCATGACAAACTCTTATGCGTCCTTGGATGGTAACACACGTCGGGTAGTGATACCTTATAAATCTTCCTTTGGTTATAATCAGTGTACCAGGAAGTAGTTCCAGAACCGGAAGTAAAGGGCTGTATAGCATAACAAATTTTGAAAGCTGTCAGTCAAATTTGCATTTGGGAATGCAGGTATTTGACCTGTTTTATGCATTGTATTCTCACACTGCAACATTGCTTGTGACATATCTTTCAAAATCCGTTTTTGACACCACCGTGTGTCTGAGGAGCAGGTCCTTGGATGAGCTACTGGTTGATTTACCGGAGGTCGATAAATCTGACCTTGGTTGAAATTGTTTCCTCTGTTTTGATTGAAAGTTAAGTTTTCCTCGATAAAATTGTTTTGACTATTTGCAAGAGGATTCTGAATGGGAGGAAAACCAGGAGGTCGAATTGGATTTGTAGACCATTGGAGGTCGAAACCAAAATTAGATGGATGAAATTGGCCGCAGTGTCCTGGGACACATACTCTTGGATATTGTCATGGTAAATGTTGCTATTAGTGGCTGGACAGTTTTATTTTTGATAAGAATGGCCTCCCCCACAATTACACAACTTTTTACAACCTCTTTTACGGGGTGCCGGAAGCAGGGGTTTGGTACTTTCGACAAGAATAAATGCCCGAGACCAAGTCATTGAGTCAGCAACATCAATGAGATGAATTGGGTGGAAAGAGCTTGTACTCATTTTTAGCTACAACACTTTAGTTTCTTGGTTTACTGTACCTTTAGACTTGCATCTCGAAGATTTATTAAACATTCTCGATGCAATTTGTCTAAGAATAACCACGACAGCAGAGTTCAATGAATCTTGATCAATTGGGAGATTAGGGAATGTAAATGGTATCGAGTTTAGCAATTCTGAAAACCCATGAAGAGGGCATCCCCATAAAGAACAGTTGAAACGATCCCCAAGCCACATCAAATTTTTTGCTAAAATCTCGTGTTATCATTTCTGAGATTTGTCGTTTAAGAGGGAGGGAAGAAATTAGTTTAATACAGTTTCGAAACCAATATCATCACCATGATACAATTAGATCGAGGGGGTTCTTATCCAGTGCCACAACCGGGCTGCCCCTTCGAGAGACAATGGGAATAGCATAAGTTAACCGACGTATTTGGACATTCAATCTTCATTGTATGAAGTGGTTCTTTGGTTGAAATAACGGATGTGAGCTGTGGGTCCCACATTATCATTTCCAAAGAAATGTGCTTGTTTGGAACAAGAATTAGAAGACCATGCTTGTGATCTCAAAGTTATTCGCGGTGATTTCCGGAATAACAATCGCATCCCCGTACCCCTCGTGGGTGCTTCGAGCAATTGCGCCATAGTAACGATTATCAGCTATCGTAACTATGGATGGAATATCAGGTTTCTCAAGATTATATGATTCAACAGAAAGTTTGTCGAACATGTGTTGTCGACGTCTACGGGCTTGAGAACCTAGTGCGCATGCACAAAATAGAAATATAAAAAGAAAATTTACACTAATTTTTTTGGCTTTTTTCCAATGATTTTATTCACGAAATGGATTTTAACGGACAAAGAGGTAAGACAACATAAACCAAAATAATCAAATTACTTCACGTAGCTCTCAAAAAGATAAACGCACAGGTGAGCGGAGGAGTAGGAATAGCGCGAAGCTTATTTCTCCTTTCGGGTCGTAGTTCCTCGGAACAACCTTCCTTATACCCAATTTAAGTTGTTCAACTTTCCAAGTGAGCCGTACGTCGTAAGAGACACAAATGGCAAGTTTTTAAATCTTTTGTTCGAGTTGGGAACCAACAAGTTCACCGGAAGTTATTATGATAATACCTCAGTTGAGAATATTATATTTTGGTATTTTACCAATTTGTGAATTTTATTTTCTTTTTTATGGACAATGTTTTTATGTTTTTGGTTTTTCTTTGGTTTTTATCTGATAATTATACTAATAAAAGAAAATGAAAAATATTTTTGTACTTTTTATGTTTTTTCTAAAAGAAAATATTCACAGATTCAAACAAAAGTTGTCAAACGTAACGATAGTCGGTATCACAGCCTCCCCGGCAGCGGCGCCAAAAATTGATTGGTCGTTTTTACACTAAATATATAATATATAATAAAATATAAAATATATATAATCTAAAAACAACTATCAATGAAACCGAGAAGTAGTATAGAGTGTTCCCGGGTCGTTTATCCCCAACGAGGCTGGACTGGAAAATCGATACAGTCGAAGATTTGAGTTTGAAGGAGAGAATTGAATTGAAAGAGTGGAAAAGTCAAATTAGACAATAACAAACAAAAACGTTTAAGAAAAACCTAGAAATTATGAAATTAAACTAGAAAACGAGAGCACGAATCCCGAACAAAGGGGGAAAACCTAAAATCTTTAAAATTAACCCTACGAAGAAATTTTTGCTTCTAAACTACTCTAGGGAACAAATAACGAAGAATGAAAAAGACTAGACCGAAAACGGAGTTCGTTTGACCCAAAAACGAGTCAAGACAAAATCCCGCACCCGGACCGTTCTTTAAAAAGTAAAAAGTTGTAAAAATGACCCTACAAAATTTTTTATATTTTTCCTACAAACTATAATGAACAAAAAGAAAAATTATCTAAAAAAAGCAAAATAATTTTTAGATAATAGTTGTATATTTTATGAATTTTTAAAGTTATTAAACTCAAAATTAAATTATAAAAAATAGTAAATGGATTAACGAAAAATTCTAAAATTTTATAAAAAAATACTTTACACTATGAAGATCCTACGAAAAATGAGAAACACAAAAGCCATCTTAGAAATAAGCCCTAAATAACTATTTCAGCTTATAAGTCCAAAACAACTACATAAATACCCAAACCCCTTGAGTCTATAAACGAAAAAGACCCAAAGGGCGCAGCGGGATAAGTGTGTGATATAAAGTGATCGATCGAGAGGTTCCCGGGTTGCGAGTCTTGCACACCCGGACCATCTTGTCTACCCCTTTTTTTTCGAAAACTCAAAGAAGCAAAGTTGTTAAGCTCGTGGGGCTTAACAACTTTGTCAACTACAAATTTTGCTGAAAAGCTGTCAATAAGCTAAAAAATAAGCTTAAAGTCGACAGTTTAGCTTAAATGGCTTAAAAGCAAAAAATGCTAAGTCTTTTGGACTTGTGGTGACACTTAAGCTAAACCTTGGACAAGATTAGCTAAGGGGAGTCTAAACTAACCTAGATAAGCTAAAAAAAGGCTTAAAGCTAAGACTAATAAGCTGTTGAAAACAACTTATGATGACAGAACTAAAATAAAGCTTAAAACTAAAATTTTATTAAGTCATTTGGACAAATAAGCTAGGAAAAGGCAAAACAAGCTTAACAATTACCTATGCTAACCTAAAAAGCTATTAAGAGCTAAAAAGAGCTTATAAAATAAGCTGAATAAGCTAAGATGAGAATTAAGCAATCCACACCCAAGTAAACCAAAACAGTCAAAAGCCAAGTTTGGGCTTAAAAATAAGCTAACAAATAAGCTCCTTAAGGTCTGAAACTTAAGGGGCTTATACAAGAGTTTATAAGCTCTTGAAATAAGCCAAGAAAGTGGGCTTAAGAACACTAAAAGCTTAAGAACTAGAAGCTTAAAATCTCCCCTTTGCACCAGGGGAGATTTAAGCTAACCTTAAGTGGCTTATTTGACAGCTTATTTGACAGCTTATTAAAAGCTGTCAAATAAGCTCAAATTGAAAAGAAAACTGAAAACAGCTAAAGTACTCTAGCTCATGGACTTATGCACAAATATTTAGCTTTTAAAAACCCTAAAAACCTGCTGATTTTTGATTGTGAAAAAGGCTTAAAATTTTTGACGACTAAAAAACTTTAGATGGTTTTGACTTACAAAGTCAAAAGACAAAGGGCTTGTTACAGACTGCCTCCACTTTAAGACACACTAAAGACTCACTTTTAGAAACTCAAACTCAAACTTCAAGTGCTTATGAATATAAGCACTTGTGATGTTTTAAAAATCTCACAGTTTCAAAAATGGTTTAGAAAATCTTTGGAAAACAATTTTAAAACCTTAGAACTTTTAAAAACAGTTAAAACAAGCTTGTAAATCTAAGCTAAATCTATTTTAATGACCTCAACCCATACCACAACCAATTTTGACCCGTTTTGATGCTGACCCAAACACCCTCTTATTTAAACTGTCAATACTAAAATGAGCTTAAAATCTAATTTAAAGCTAAAACAGCTGAAACCTTTTATCCACTCTTACTAAAATTCACCTAATTAAGCTAAATGAACACTTAAACCTACAGCTTATTAGTAAAAATAAGCTACTTACTCTCCTAGCTTGTTAATACTTAAATGACAGTTTTGAAAAAGTTAATCTAAATTGATTCTAGTTAAAAATTCTTAAAGATATTTAAAACTCTAACTAACCTAGTAACCCTAAGCATGATTAAGCAAAAAATAAAACAATAAGCTAAATGAATAAGCTAAGTGCTACAGTGAATTATGGAAAATGGAACCTGAAATTTTTGTTGTCTCAGAACCAAGCCACTCTATCTGAGTGAGTGGCTTAAAACCTGAACCTAATGGCTCCTTAGCCTCTAAACCTTGAGCTTAAAAGCTCAATAAGCTAAAATTAGCTTATTTTTCCAAATAGCTTCCAAACTTGATTAAACTGGACTCAAGTGATCATGTTTGATGTAAAATGAACTAAACTAGTAAGTTAATGACTTTGAACAAGTTTTCAACTGAATTTGAGCTTATGAACAAGTATAAGCTCAAAAGAGCTTATGAGAGCTTATTAGGTAAAAACAGCTTGAATTTTCATTAAAACTGAGAATTACAAGTACATAAAAGAAATTAGCTTAAAAAAATACTTAAACTATTTTTAAAAACTACACTAAAACTACTTCCCAGCCATAATGGCTTTACACTTGCTTTTATAGAAAAAACGAGCTAGGGTCCTCTTTTTCATGTCTTCTTTACTTGTTTTTCTTTGTAGACACAACAAAAGGGTTGTGTTTGTTGTGAGAGTGTAAAGTCAAGCATATCACAGCCCTTGGTTTTTCTTGAAGTTTGCTTGGATCATCTAATCCGTCGATATGGGCTTTGGGAGTTGTGGGATTGCCAACTTGGCAATTTCACAGCTGGGAAAGATAGTGGAGGTGGGGGAAAATGATTATCCATGGGGTGGTTTGGGTTGCAGGGTAAAACGGGGGTGGAGAAACCCGTGAGTTTTGTACCATGTTTTGGGCGGGAAAAAAAGTTATAAAGGTTAGGGGTGACAGGGTGATAGTTTGGGGATTGGGCACAATTGGCCCCTCATGGTGTTAAGTAACATTGCACCTATGGTCCTTGTGGTTAAATAACTTTGGGGACTTGGCAAATCAAGTCCCCAAGAGTTATATGTCTCTTTGCATGAACCCGCCTGGTGTTAAGACTTTTTTAGGGCTTGACATTTTGGCCTCGTAGTGTATCTTTGGCAAAAATGAGACAGTTGGGCCCTTTGTCTTCAATTTCTCATTTCGTCTTATAAATTATAATTTAGGGTTGGGCAATTTTACCCACAAACGTTATATTTCTTCACATGTTGTACTTTGGATTTGTCGGGATGAGTTTGTACTATGACTATTGACCAGTTGACTTACAGTTGACCTTTTTGACTTGATTGACTTTTCGGCTTCGATTTGGCTTTGTCTTTCACAGTCTTTTCCATTCCGAGTCTGGTTTTGTCGTTTTGGCTTTGTTTTTCGTCCTTTTCTTAGTTATCCGTTCCTGCACAATATAATTAGCAAAACAAGCATATATTTGGCATTTTAAGTCCGTTTTTGGTTATTTTAGCTCGTTTTTAAAGGTAAAAGGTATGTGTAATTAAGCACATACCAAGCCGACAAAATGTACCATGACTTGAAGATGTTATATTGGTGGCCAAACATGAAGGCTGACATCGCCACATATGTCAGCAAATGCCTGACTTGTGCCAAGGTCAAAGCTGAACATCAGAGGCCCTCTGGTTTATTGGTCCAACCCGATATACCAGAATGGAAGTGGGAGAAGATAACAATGGATTTCATCACCAAACTACCCAAAACGGCAGCAGGATACGATTCGATTTGGGTCATTGTTGATCGTCTTACTAAGTCTGCTCACTTTTTGCCAATGAAGGAGACGGATTCGACAGAAAAATTGACGAGGTTATACATGAAGGAGATAGTAGCAAGACATGGAATACCGGTGTCAATCATCTCCGATCGTGATAGTCATTTCACCTCGAGAGTTTGGCAATCCTTGCATGAGGCATTAGGTACGCAGTTGAACCTGAGTACTGCCTATCACCCTCAGACCGATGGTCAGAGTGAGAGAACCATTCAAACATTAGAAGACATGCTAAGAGCTTGCGTGATTGACTTCGGGAATGGTTGGGATAGACACCTACCTTTGGTGGAATTCTCGTACAATAACAGCTATCACACGAGCATTAAAGCTGCACCGTTCGAAGCACTTTACGGAGGAATTGGGGGTTCGTTTCTCCTGTTTGTTATGTGCGAAGTCGGAGAAGCACAACCTACCTGTACCAGAGATTATTCATGAGACTAACGAAAATATTTCACTATTGAGAGATCGCATGCAAGTCTGCCACGTGATCGACAAAAGATTTAATGATGACAAGAGGCGTAGCCCCTTGAATTGAAGTCGGGGACAAGGTTTGCTTTAAAACGGTCGTTGCCCAGGAAGGGTGTAATGCGATTAGGGAAGCATGAAAGTTGAACCCTCGTTATAATGGACCCTTATCATCAAAGAAAGATTGGTCCAGTAGTTACTTTTGGAATTACCTTAAGAACTTAGTCGAGTACACAACGTGTTTCACATTTGCAATCTAAAGAAGTGTTTATCCGATGACACACTCGTCATTCCTTTGGAAGAGATCCAACTCGACGACAAACTCAACTTCGTTGAAGAACCCGTAGAGATAATGTTCCGTGAAAGTCCAAGGAAATCTTAAACAAGCCCGTATACCAATCATTAAAGTCCGTTGGAACGCACGAAGAGGTCCAGAGTACACTTGGGAATGCGAAGATCAATTCAGGGAGAAATACCCTCACCTATTCACAAATCCGTGTTCTACTACAACGACTTGATTTCGGGATGAAATCGCATAACGTGAGGCGGATGTGACATCCCGTAATAAAATTTAATTCCCATTTCATTAAGTAAAAAAAGGCAATGTACTGCAAGTTTGCAAGCTTACCATTAAATTCAACGAGGAGTCGTCTTATGATCATCAATACATTGCTTTTGTCATGGAAAAATTTATTTTGCACGCGAATATCACCGCTATTACTTTACGTCTAAAAGGACATTTTAGAACGAGCGACAATAAAAACCATACTTATTTCCCATTGGCGAAACGAGACTAATTACTAGTACTACTTTATAAAGTCACCAACATCCAAATTTATAACTATGATAACTTTGAGTAATTCAACAAAGATAAATAAATTGCACACATTTATTTATAGGATCCAACATCAGATGCATACACACATGACAACTTTAATAACAATACGCCATGAAAGTCTAATATTAGATATATATACATATGCAAAAATATGGAACATCATCATCACTAGTCCTACACACACTACCCTACTACTTTATCAATTTGAAACTTTCCATTCACATGATACGTATCATGCAATCTGATAAAATTGAAATATAAGAAATAGTAATATTCTTTAATAGTATTACAAAAGAGAAATGATAGCTAACAGTATTATAAAAGTTCACTGTGATTCAACAACGCGTATAGTACTCACTCACATGCAATATTTCAGTAATCTATCCCAAAAAGCGAGTATAAAAAGAGGAACCATGCACTAGCTATTCTATCACAACTAAATATTGAAAAACAAAAGTTAAACAGTACGATTGGAGTAAAGACTTTCGTGGAGTGCACGAGCTAGGTAGGCATCGGCTTTAGGAGAAGTAGCAGCCAAGTTGAAATCCTACCACCATCTTTCTCGCTTGGACCTTTGTAAGCTCCTTTCTATTTCTTGCTTAACGGTGTTCGTACTATGTTGCAAACCCTTGTAGCCTCATTTACTCGAGCCCCGACCTCGCACCACGTGTATACGACCTACATGGTACAAACCATGCATGATCCGTATACACGCATGAATGTAAAGGCAATGGTTATACCATACCCTAAATAAAAGAACTCTAGTAACCCTAATAAACAACACGTCATATGTAATAAACCTTGCAAACAAGCTATCCTGCGTAAAAACAAATAAACAAAAACAAAGAAAATTATAATGACTTCAAAACCTGTACGAAAACGTAGGAACGCATAACAATACTAGGGTTTTGGAACAAGGCCTTCGTGCCACTAAATTTACGACAAGCTGCTGTCCATTGTTGCTTCGACCCGACATCGCTTGTCACTATTGTTTTCGTGACCATAACTTATAGTATTGAAATGTAATCCAGTAACCCAAAATGACCCACACCGACCTCTTGTTTCGCTATAAGTACATCTTAGACGTTGTTTCGAACGAGCAACTTATGCTCGTTGGTTAGTACTCATGCCTTGTAAACTCGTAACACATATAAAACATGAAACATGTCCCCATGTCGTGAAAGGTACAACCCAGTAATGGTGGTTTCGTTGCGAGGAAAAGTGGCAACGCAGCCACTGTTGCGCTGCAACTATAGCAGCTGCTGTTGAGTTGCTCCACGCATCGAAAGACCTTGTGTCTAGCAATGGAGCCTCTAGATTACTAACTAAATAAGGGTAAGCATGCAAAATGGATAGGGAAGTAATACATATGGGTTTGCTGCAAATATATTGCAACAAAAACAGTGAGTTTCTAAACTCACTGTTGTGCGTTTGATGGGCAACAAAAAGGGAAACCAGAACATATGCAAACCATGTACTCTATATACACATATATACATGTGATAATCTATATGGGAAAACTAGAAGAAAACCTATATATATATGTGCGTGAGTGGAAGCAAATGACACCACAAAATTGGTTGTCAAACCCCCTGTTGTGTGCGTCAGAAAGCAGAAAAAGGGGAAAAAGGAAGGAGTACACACGTGATATATATAAAATACATATGGGTCTTGTTGCATTTAAGGAGGAAACGAAAACAGTGAGTTTAAAAAAAACTCACTGTTGGGCGTCAGGAGTGCAGCAAGAAAAGAAAGCAAAGAAGAGGGAAGAGACACGAATTATATATGTGCTCACGTGATGAACTTTTAGACATAAAATGAATGCATGTTTTTGGTAAACTTAGACAAGTTGACGTAAATTCTGACATAGATATATATACATTACATGCGAAGATGTCGAACTCCCAGTTCGAGCTTCAAATGGGTTGGCAACTTAATATCGAGTATAGTTATTTTAATAAGTATAGTATTTTAACAAGTATATTTATTTTAACAAAAATAACTTAGAAATGATATTTTGATGGTTTAAGAAATTTTAACAATGGAGCCGAATATCCCGGCTCATGAATTTTAGTTAACACTAAAAACATTTTCAAAACTTATTTGAGTTTAAATTATGATTTTAAAAGCCTTATATTTAAATTAAAAGTCATGAAACATAAGAATATTAATTGCAAGTAAATATTTTTTAATACAAAATCTTTAGACAATTTCACGTGAACTACAATATGCAAATTGGATGTGCATTCGAGACTTAAGTGATAACTAGAGTATATAAATGAGCGAGACAAACATATGTATGTAATTCAATAGTTATTAAAAATAATAGTTATGTTAATAAAACCTAAATCGTATCAGCAAATGTGACCATGTGATCTTAAATACATAATTACATTAAATTATGAATAAATACTTATAGGTGCGTAGCCGTGTATCTTCACCAGAACCAACGGTTTAATCGACACATTAGAAAACGTAAAACGTACACTCATAAACAACAATACCCTTTGACCCCTTTGCATTAAATATTAGTATGTAAACTCAGACTTTGTCATAATTATTTAGGTGCCTGACAGAGTCACTGTTTGACGTGCCTTAATCCATTATCAATCTTAGACGATTAACCAACAAGGTGAGTTTTCATAGCCCCTACTCTATTATTTTAAATCATCTTTTGGGTAGTAGAACATTGCTTTTATTCAACAAACGTGTGAATACAAGTACAATTACTCATTACTGATTGGTCTAAGTCCCGATTTAACCCAAGTTGCTAATTGCCCGATTTATCATGAACCGTCAATCTTTGTGAGCGCGAATGTTATGGATAGATCTATCGGGATTGACAATCCCTGTTTGTCTTGGACTGACATTAGTCAAGCAAACACAGTTTCATTTGAGTCAGATTACGGGTGTCCCGGGTTAGACACCTGCAAGGGCATTCATTTATTGTTGGTATATGTTAACGCTTCGGTGTCATGAGCTTAGACAATAGTAATGCAATTTATATGACTTTGTATCTGTTATATTGTCATATGCGGGTGAAATCTTGTGATTCATAAACACTACATTTTCTGCTTAAACAAACCTATGAACTCACCAACTTTATGTTGACACTTTAGCAATGTTTTCTCAGGTATTAAGAACGAAGATGCTATATGAAGTCTCATGCATTGCAGTTATTTTCCCGTTATCTGAAGATCACTTGTACTATTTAAAACAATGTTGTATTGTCTATTTTATGCTTCCGCTGAATGTTTAAACAATTTATTATTTCCTAATTCAAGTGATCCGTTTTCTTAAAACGTCTCATATAGAGGTCGTTCTGTATTGCTTAGAAGTATGATAATCATGAAGTCACACTCCCTCGGTTGCCATTATACTCTGATATTTTGGGGGTGTGACAGATTGGTATCAGAGCTCTGAGTTATAGAGAACTAGGTTGCATTAGGTAGCACTAGACTATAACTACTTATCTGCTTAACATGCTTATTATGCTTCTATTGTCTGTCATTGTTGGTTTCTCAATATGGGGTACATAGGAATCAACAATCAAAGGAGTACATATATATTAAAATGGGATACACGTGACATAGACATATATGAGATACATATACTTAATATGGGTTACATGTGCATTAAACAGGCTTAACTACGCGTATTTTGAAATATACCTATATCCTTATTTCATATTTTCTTGTCTCAGCGACATGTCGAACTCGGATGAATTGAGACACACCGATAACACTACACTGGTACCTCCCAGATTCCCCGACACACTTCCTCAGGTGTACCACAGGAGACGTCCTACTCTAGGAGTACTTATTTTGCCATCCATATCACCATTTCCCCTAACTATCAGACGTACCACTCGAATATCTATTCCACATATTGAGCCAAATCTTGCTGAACGTGCCAGAATTTCTGCTATTAACCTTGATGAAATGGACCCCACCCAGAGGGAGGAAGCTCTAACAAAAACTGGTCAGAATTTGGTGCCTATACCTGAGACAGCCTTGACCGTATGCACAACGCGCCTTAGAGGACAGTTGCATACCATTCTCGAGGACATGGACCGTTACCCAAATTCCTGTTTAGAGGAGTTAGAAGCATTCATGACACTGTGGGATGTGAAGCCCCGAGTTGAGGAAAGTTCGTTAGAGGCACTATCGGTGGACGAATTGATTACTCAACTTAGACAATTGTGTGAGGATGCGGAGGATCGTGCTAGTAATGCTCAGGAAGAAGCACGGCAGAAGAGGAAGGAGGCACTCGAGGAAGTGATTCAGCAAATCTATCGTAACGACAACTAGTTTTATTTCTGTCTTTTGTATAACCACTAAGCTATGGGTTTGTCACGGCTAGTGAACTCTTGTATTCCCGTACTCCTAGAAATAAACATCGTGTTTGCGAAT